>JADDOH010009511.1:0-77875 GCA_016648135.1 Agrypnia vestita | reverse complement strand
TATAATTTTATAAGTGATGAATGAATCTAACTTACATATGGCGTATAGATGCAAAACCGACACTATCCCTACGGAGCCCATATTATCCATATGGGCGCAGCGTAGCGGTTTTGGATCCGTACGCCACGCATATAAATTCAAGTGATGCAGTCATTCTCATCTACAGATGAAAACAGAAACTGTTGTGTTGTATTACATGTAGGTATTTCAATGATCTTCACATAGACCAAATCTATCCATCAACTATTCTAATTTCGAATGTCTGTCGGTCCGTAACTTGCTGGAATAACAACTTTAGATAATAATAATTAGAGTATGACACGCAATCAGCGCGCGGCCCAGGTTACACACGAGGGTCATTATTAATTATTATTATGTCCCGTGATTTTTGACGGGTTTTAGGATAGCTAATAATATTTTTTAGTATGTTAAAAATTTTAATAACACAATTACTGTATTTTGTCCCCAGAGGGAGAATCATTTATAAGGATAAATTATATATCTCTTAGAGACGAAGCTCTTCACATGGGAAAGTATGTATGTAAGTATTTTTTGGGTGTCTACGGGGCTTTAATTTCAACCATAGATGGCGATAGGTGTGTGGTCATCATGAGTGGATCCGTGAACATTAATTACATTGGGTAAAGTCTAAAGCCAGCCTAGGTCAGGTAACGCCCAAAAAATCATTTCATATAATAGTAAAAATATTTTCACAATTTAAAAGCCTGGTCTCTGTGAGACATCTATAATTTATCTTAATTCTATCCATTTATAATTTAATAGGGTGAAAAACGTAAACTTTGTTACCGCCTGCCTACGTGAGTTTAATTATAATTTTATATATTACTACTTAAGTTTTGAGAGTAACAGAATCTCTTATCGACAGGTGAAGTATTAAATTACTTTACTTTTAATCTCTGTATGATTATCATGAATAATTTCTACAATGTAAACGCCAAATCCATCAATAAAATATGCTATCCATTTATGTTTTATTTTCATAAAATTCTAGCCAGCGAACTGCCTTTAGCCTCTTCCACAAATCAGACACCTGGTTTGTGGAAGAGTTGATGCGTAAACCTACGCATCTGCACTGCGCGGAGGGCTTTAATTTCCAAATCTTTGTAATATCCAAAATAAAAGTCCTCATTAGTAACTACTCCAATCGATCATACCGACAACGTGAGAGTTCTGAAATGAGACAATGACTTATCTATCGATGGCGTGAATGATTTGAATAAAGTATTGCAGTGTTAAAAACAATATAAAAATCTACAATAATTACTTTAGTAAGTTCGTTGTTCCAGCTTCGTCAAATTGTTTGAAGTTGATTGAATTTATTTTATTACGCGCAAATCGGCAGTTAAGAGGCGGCGGTTCGTTTTGCCAAGACATTTATCGTGTTCAGTCGTTAAATCTCGAACCGACCGACATAAAGTAAATTGTTGGAGACTGCAAAGATTAACAAAAAACAGCAAAAACAAAGCACTCAAATATACAATAGAAGCGAAGAAGAAACACAAAATAAATGTGTTTTTAAGATAATTTTGGTGTATCGGATGGTAAATACAAAATAATTCGAAATACGAGTAGACTTTGATCCTTTGAAAATAAACAACATTAAAAAAAGCTAATAAGACCAGACAAAATAGAGCGTACTACAAGAAGTAATTTTTGTTTAGCACCAGATTACACCTAAATCCCGATTTTTAAAAATGAGATAAACAGCAGATCAGAGTAGGTACTTCGACTTGTAAAGCGAACAAACCAAATATGCACGCCAGTTTTCCACAATTCAATTTGCATCATTGACTTTCTTGTACCTTGTAAGATGAGATTAAGCAAAGTTCCGAAGTTAGTTACCTTAATCATATGATTATTGATAGCCAGATGTGACAGGGTTTTGAGATTAAACTCACAGATAGATGTGAATGAATGGATAACTTAAGCAGGTGGTGTAAAACATCACCGTCTGTGATTACATCGTCTGGCTGCGATAACAGTATTTAAAGACAGCAATACATTGTTTGCAGATCTACGTATATTTATAGACAAAAGCTTTTTGGAGGGGCAAATTTTTATGTAAACATTCGAGCGGTTATGGGTGCCTATCTAGATTGTTGACCATACAGTAATGATGACGCGTAGTAGCCTTCCAACAACCAAATACTTCTCTGAAGTGGGACCCTATATCCCAGACAGTGTTTGAAAGGATGCAGCAACAAACATTCTGTAGGGAGACCTACAGACTGCAGGCGGAGACGACTGGAAGATGTAAGTCTGATTTCTCTTATTTTTGAAAGCAGATAATTCGAAATGTAAATCGATTATAAAAAACCACTCACCGTCCAAATGCAAAAAGAACCACGTAGATGGCGCGTGCTCCGCGCGCACCCAGTTTTCATTGATCATTGTTTCATGTTATTGACAATATTATATTTAACTTAATGGAAATAAAATATATATCAAAACTATGAATGTAACTAGTGAAAAAAATTTGAAATCTGTCAATAAATAACGAAGAAAAATAATATTTTAGCGCGGAATGATTGACTTCCAACTCGCCCGTGACGACACCGCCAAGCACCAGCCGCGATGTACACCGGGTACGAGATGACGTCACGCGACTCCACCGGACGGAATAAAATTATTTATGTAAAACGCGAATTTAAAATACCATAACTTTGTTAGTTTTTTTTGTATTTTTCATACCCCGGTTTCTACACTTCCAATTAGTGTTGTGTCTCGTAGTGTATGGAACTAATAATGAAATAAGGCAATCAACTACCTCTTAAAAACAAATTATTAATCATTTCCGTTCTTCTCGACACTTTGACAGTTTTATATTAATGATATTTCATTTGAATTGCGAGCATTATTATACATGATTATTATGTAATAAAATGATGCTTGCAATTTAAATGAAATTTTTTTCGAATATTTGATTTTGCCAACCTGCCATTTTTTCACACAAACATGTTGCGCAACGTCGGTGTCCTACGGCATGATATTAGACGACGCGACGATCATGTGAAACGATGATCATTTATTTTAGTTTGACGTTTGTATAGTCCATCAGTCTGCCGTTTATTTTTCGCGAATTTTGCAATTATCGCATGTCGGAGTAATGTACGGTCAAATTATCCCACAACCGCTGACAGGACTGACATTGTTGTGTCATCATTGTTCCTCCTCCATAAAATAACGATTATTTCCAAGCACCGAGACTTGCCTGCCATTACCAATTTCTATTATTTTCTCATAATTTAATATTATTTTATTTTTTAACGTATACCTTCAACGTATCGTTAATTATCGTGAATGATATTGATAGTGTGATATTAAAATATAAAGTAAAAATATCATACAAAATATATGAAAATAACATGTTAACAACAATACTCTTTTTAAGGTAAATAAATCAAAAATAATGTAAAAAAATAAAGAGTTTTTCGTAAATCAACAAATACAGTTAAGAATTGAGTTGTAAGTCGACAAGCTATACGAGACAATATCACCGCGCAAGTGTGGAGTGCGTGGGTTCCAAGGTCATCGCGTTCTATTGTCGCGATAGCTTTTCTCAAAGCTTCTCTTGCCTTTTGAATCACATTTTTGCATGAAAAGTTAACGAATTCCATATATTTTAAATGTACATATTTTTCTAAAATGACACTAAATAAATTATTAAATCAATGAATAAATTGCAAAACCAACAATTTTTTATGATTGACGACATTTACTCAACTTTTGGTTGTGTTTATTTTTTTAAATAGCATTGCAAAGTATTTTATTTTATGGTAATTTTATTTAATTCTTTTAGTCTTTTACATAGTGGACTTCAATAAATTTAATTCAAAAACTTTAATATATTAAAATAATGGATAATAATATTTTTTTTTTAATTTACACGTAATAAAATCAAAAACATATTCAGAATTCCTGATTTTAGCTATGTAACGAGACAGCGTATTTAAGACACAAATACCCTGCGTCTTGATTAAATAATCTTAAAACTTTCATCTCGTCATACATCGCGTGTATATATTTATACACAGAGAGATAAGCAGACATTCTAAATAATATGCGTGAAATGTGTCTGTGTAGAAATAAAGCGAAGAAATTTGTAATGTTCTATTATCCAGTACACCCCCGATGAAAACACGGCAGGATACTTTGAATAAAGGTGCGAAATTAATTAATTGTCTTGAAAGAATTAAAATACTCACTACGATTTATTTATCACACTTGGCTGATGTACTCATAGTCGGTATTTACAAACGCATCAATAAAACCTTGCACGTTTTTCACAGCCCATAAAACTTGTACGTAATTAATGGAGTAGATTAATTCAGCGTGCAGTTAGTAAAAACGTAATTTGAGCATGTGTCGAATGGGTGATTTTTTTCACTTTTCCCTGATGGAATTCAACGCATTGCTACATCATCAATCATCGACACTGATAGATACATTATCGAGCAAATGTATGGACGCGATTTTAATGAGTGCATTCCAAAACTATAATAATGTAATATTATATCCAGAAATATTCTGCTGCGTATAAAAATGCTGCCTGCAATGACGTTCAGCTTTGAACAGCTATTTGGCCGTAATGCCGTCAATGTTGACGTTTTGAGACTGAAAGGTTTGAAATTAATTAATTCAATCAGAAAACTCTAAAACGTAAACAGACGGCGAGTTATACACATATTGCGAACGTTTTAGAGCTTTCTGATGGATTGAATTCATTAATTTCAAACCTGTCAAAATTGACGGCATTACAATGTTATACAATAATTGTCAAGGAATAACAATATTGCATATTTCAGAATACGCTCGATTGTTTTTTAAATTTCATATGTGTGTATGCTCACATGCATGTGGATTTATATTTACTTAATTATTGTACACTGTGTTATCTACTTGTGTATAAGATCTTTTTTATTGTAAAAGATGTTAACCGTTGAAATAAAATAATTAATAAATACATATAGAAATAGCAGCTATCTTCAGAATACGGCCGACTAAGTGAAGATTTGCCTTTACAAAGGGTGGATTTCCTGCCGGAAGCTTTAGTTTTTTTTTAAATAAATATTTGAAAATGTTGTTTTTGTTTTGTGTTCCGCGTGTGTATAATAAATAATAATTCACCACTAGAATTTAAAGGATTAAAATTAGGTTATCGAAGCCGAAAATAGCAGTGGTTGCTTGATGCGGGTAGGTTGACATAAAACCAATTTGTCATCAGAATTAAGAGTTTAACTACCTTCGTATTTTTGTGTTCAATCAATTAAAGTTATTTTTTTATTTATATATGCATTGGTTAGTCATGATTATTTATTTTTTCAATCATATATATCGAGGGTAGAAAGCCAAAAGGGCGTTAGTAATTATTTCAAACTTTACAGGAGAGCAAAATAATATTTTGTCAATATTTATTTTATTACTAAACGATTTACAATCATTTTATAATAAAAGAAGCATTATTCATAATTGTGAATAACTTAACATTTGTTTATGTTTTAGACCTTTCTGATTGACTGAATGCATTAATTTCAAACCTGTCGTACATAAAACGTCAAAATTGGCGGCATTACAATGTTGTAGGATAACTTTCAAGATACAGAAATAGCAATACTGCTTATTACAGAATACGGCCGAGTGTACTTTATATAAAAAGCAATCTTAAATCTGACGTAATGCCCCCCCCCCCCCCTCCCTCTTTGCATCACTAAAGCAAGCGCATTCAAATAATATTTAGGAACACATCTTTGCCAAGAAATCCCGGTCGCAATTTCAATTTCCCCATCTTGCCAGGTTATTTCCTTCATTATCTATCAATTTCCTACTTCACATTATGCAGTGGAATGAAATTTTAAAAAATCGTTTTTTTTACTGCCCTAGAGAGAATTATTTGTCTAGAGGTCGCCGATAAAACGCGGCTACCCAAATTATAAAAATACAAAAAAATGTAGGGTAAATTATTACCTATTTGCAAATCACCGAAAAGAAACAATTTAAAAAATATATCCATAACTCAGGCGACAATAATGTTCTATTTTCGGCCTATTTGTAATTTTAATTCAAGGTAGTAGTAGTAACAGCAGACTTCATTTTTAAGGTCCTAATGACACGAGACAATCATTCGATTTGGACCTCAAGGTAGTCTCAAAGCGAAACAAATTGCAAAATTGTGACGTGAAAAATGTGATGCAGCAGCGACCTCTATTTCAAATCACAGAGATATTTATCAGCGCGGAGTAATCAAGCAACCGGAACTGCCTTCTAGGAATTAAAACGGTCCGACCCGGTTACAAGGTTTCATATATATAATATTTGCCGAAGCAGAAATGCAAATGCACTACAATCAAACGCATAATAAATGAAGCGAGTAATGCATTTCCGACATTACTCCTCACTGTAGAAAGCTCTTGTAAAATATCATAAAGGTGCAGATACACATGCTTATTTTGAGCATGCTCAAAATTAACATGCATAAATGAGCATGCTCAATGCTAACAATCAAACACACATGCTTATTAGTGGCATGCTCTTGTCATAGAATAGAGACGAACTCTAGTTCAAAATTGAAACTTTGCACACTGAAATAGAAAATTTAAGTGAACAGTTAAATCAAAACAGTTCCCGAGTTTCCATCCGCACATTTTTGATTTTAGTTTTTATAATTTTTAGTGTAAGATTTGTATCATTCATGCCTTTTAATAAAGTATCATAAACATTATTTCTTGTTCTTGCTATATTATTTTTACATAGCGGTGATTGAGTATTCCACATTCATTCCTATAATAAGTCACGAAAAGTAATGTTTTGTCATCTCCCCAACGCGCCATATTTGTTTCATCTGTCGCGGACTGAGATCGCATTGATAATCGATACTAACCGCGAATGACATTAGCATGCTACTATTAAGATACCCCTTCTCGTGGTGAATGACATTAGCATGCCACTAATGAGCATGCTCATTACTAGCAATGTGCGTACACACACGCCACTAATAAGCAAGAGCTAAAGGTTAATACTGCGCATGCTCACGTGCCACTAATAAGCATGTGTATCAGTACTTTTACATGACGCGCGTATCTACTTAAAACTGAAGGAATGAGGACATTCTTTTATCATGCCTATAAACCTTGAAATTCGCAAGAACTCGTGATGCTGACGCGACACAGAATGATGTTACTTCTGTACTTTGCGACTGTACCAATTTTTTTTATGCATCTAAATAACTAACAATGACCACTTTCGATCAAAATTTAGGAATTCCAACGGTTCGATGAATCAACCTTACCTTTACCTATTGTGATGGTGAAAAATCTAGGTTATTTTGGTGACAGCCTTCACCAGCGAGGACAGATGAGGGACCAGTAGCACGGGTGGCTATTTTGGTACATCTTTATTTTCGATGAAATTTAAAAAAAAATATTACTAAACTATTTTTGCTTCCACGTGAAACGGTCTTGTGAAAATATTGTTTGTCTGTTATTCTTATATTGTACGTTCAAAGACTATAAATTGGTTAACAAACAATATACCAACGTTTTGTTTTATACAATTCTTTACGTTCGATAAATTAATATTAATTTATGAACCCACATACATAGGTAACCCCATATTACTCACTACATTTAATAAATATTATAATAATATATCTAGACTAGATGGTTTTGGCACATCATTAAAATCCTATTTTTTATCCATGGTCTAGTCGGTTTTTTGGAGAAATCCATCAGATACTTACTACTCCTAGCTGCCAGATAATTCTGGGGAATTGTATTACTAATGTATCTTTTAAACTAAGACGTAAATTATGCATTCAAAGCGTACATTTCATTGGCAATAAACTGTAATGTTTTAGATTTACATAATAGGTACTTGGAAGAATACCTATTACAACATAAAGATGCCAGATGATGATTTGGCCATCGCAATTTGAATGGTTTGGCCACCGTTCCGGTTCTACGACATATGTAACCGTACATCACAAACTAGTTTAAATAGGAATAACCTGCGCAGTTTGATATATTTTAATTAGCAGAAGGTGCATGTTCATGATGTACCCTTATTAGGGTGGTCCTGTGGGTGACTTGTTGTCCATCATTTTTTATTTTAAATTACTATTATGTATTTTGTTGTTAGAAACATCGATGATTTTTTTTTATATAATGCACGCCGTCTGTTCCTTTTTCGTTGCCTCTTTGACTAATTCTTTAATCCAAAACTACTTTATTTATTTTTTTTATTTTCGTATGTAACTATTACGTAAAAAAATCATATTCTGTGAAAAAAAGCCAATGGCAATAGTTACAAAAATAAACAACCATCGCAAGATACTCACAAAAACAACAACTGGGAAAATCTCTCGATCATCTCGGATGCCGTTACTGAACTTCACGCACAGGAAGGAAAGAATGCTCACAATAATGATGCGTACTGTTAGGTCGTTCAACAGTGAGCATTAAAAACAAATCATTACCAACTTCAGAACTTATTCGCCGTAGGCCAGATTTCAACTCGGGTCACTTGATAATAATCTACACACTTACAACCGGTTGCACACTCGATGTCATATAGTACAGTCGCTAGATATCATATAGTGCAGTCACTAGATGTCATATAGTACAGTCACTAGATATAATATATATTATATTACAGTCGCTCGTTGCACTTGTGCATGCGATGCGGGCGGCGTGTTGTCACTGACCGACAGTTCAAACTTCGGTTGGCGCTCGCTATCAGTCAACATTCGGTGGAGCTGCGCCCCGCTGACTAGTGACTGGTTTTGAGTTTACACGATGTGGGATATTCGCGGCTGTTCTAGGCGTTACTAAACCGCCGCTTTTGCGCAAGACGATGGATATGAACAAATTGCAGGGAAAAAGATACAGGCGCGGTGTAAGTGCGCGTGAAATTGGGTTATTGGAAACACATTGCAAACACTGCGTTATCATGTTATTGTTACTACATTATCGGATACCTAGAACACAGTACAAAATAGCGACGCAGGGCTGGGAAAAATTGAATGGGACTCTTTCAAATGCATTCCGCATTTAAAAATAAAAGCCGTAATGCGATTAAAAAATCTTACGTTTAAATTCAAAATCGTGACACTCGCCTAGCGATCGGTGGTTGGTGGTTCGAGCCCATTCCAGGATACCAGCAAGTTAGATCTATATTCATTGCACAAGCGTTTAGCTTATTTTTAAAATAGTAAGAATATTGACGCGACACGTATTTCGTGTTCGCGTTGTTATTTTAAAAAAATGCATTTTACATCTTCTTTAACAATGAAATTCAAATCATCAGCGTTTATCTAAATTTTCTGAAGTCCATATCCATTTCTGATAGCCTCAGAAGAGTCTTGGTTTTCCAATTGGTCTTCCCCCTCCAATTTTCTATTGAGTATTAAGGTTCGAGAATCATGCAGGTGTCTCTCTCACCCATCCCAACCGGAGCATTTTATATATCGAGAATCTAGGCTTTGTAAATTTCGTCACTGTACAAAATTCTCCCCACTCCATCATTCATAGATTCAAAAATTTTCCTTTCTAACCGTCCAATATTCTTCGTCGATTCACAAGTTTCATTTCCACAATACAATAATACGGATAATTGTTGCATCATTGCAATTATCATCATTTTACCACTGCAAATCATTGTAAAAATTGAATTATCTGTACTAATGTAGGTAACTCCAGTAGCAAAAAAAGAATTGTGAAATGTATTTTTATTATTTTAAAATCCAAATTACATTCTAGTAATAAATAAAAATTAAACTGAATAATGATCATTAAATTGGGGGAAAACAATAAACTATATTTTCTCTGCATGAGCTTAATAATTATAAACTCACAAAGAGAAAACACGCTTTATGCTTTTCACCCAATTTAGTGATCATGAATAATCTCTACAACATTAACGCCAAATATGTCGATTAATTAAACTGAATACTTACTTCAAATTCAAGCAGTACGTTAAATTCATTAACTCAAATAACTCGGCGATTATTTTTTGAAATCTCCAAATGCAGAACTCGTTCAAGTAAAGATTATTGTTATTTTGATAAATATCAGTATACCTCGTCTTATAACAGAAAAACTGTAGTTAATACACAAGATACAATGCACGCGAAATAAATCTAAATAATTTTGAATAAATTTCAAGTGCGAACATTGATTCAACAGGCAGTCATCCGTATTGTGAAAATAACAATGTCTGGATCTCTATGATCTTTATCCCAACACTTAATAGACGATAATAAAAATTAAAAATGTCCAGAGCGGATTTTGGAGTTCTACGGCTCAAATACACTGTATTAAAAGATGATATAATAAAGATTGTTTCTAACAAACGTATTAATTTCTTCATCCACAGGGTTTAGATGAAATATCATAGCTAAACTTGTCATGACCGCGTTCGGCGTTACCGCGTATTCAAATCTTCCCATCTTAACATTTGACATTTGATAACAATTTACACCTTTCTCCCTCCCTCTATATGTACCTCATGTAGAAACTTACAGAAACAAACACCGACGTAAAGATATGTCTCGTTTATTTTTAATTTTTATTATCGTCTATTAAGTGTTGGGATAAAGATCTCAAAGATCCAGACATTGTTATTTTCAGAATCGGGCCGAGTATATCTTATAAAATTGATTCACACCCGCATACAAAATCATCATTTCCACTATATTACAAGTAAATCCTTGTCTCAAGTTAGAACTATTACGTATAAAAGGAAAATCCCAGTAAGCTATTTCAGTTTAAATCTAAAGGTGATAAAGTACAGTCGGTATCATGGCAGTCGGTCGTCTTTTGCATTGCTAAATACACTTATAGCACCAGAGGTCATCCTTAGCCGATAAAACTACGGAGCGACCAATCAGGGTTGCATCACTATTGATAGACAGTAGGTACCTACATTAAATTAAGTGCACAGACATATAAATAGTTTTATATATTTGATAAACTATGCATTCTGGAGGGATGTTGAATGTCAATATTAGCGCACGTCATCTGAAATAATATACAAAAATTTAAAATACATAAAAGACAACGAAAACTTAAACCACAAAGTGCCCACACTTTCGAAACATGAGAGCTAATTCCTGAAATAAATGTGTCGAAAAGAGAGTCTTCATTTCCGGACAGAGGCACTCGCCAGTTAGATTTTAGATTTACCTGTTCGAAAGTTGCTTAATAATTTAGAGATCTGTAGTAATGACAAGCTCAAAACCGCTGATATGTCTATGCCACAATAACTAAGAGTGATGGAGGTATCTAAAAATATCGTGATTCGTGATTCTTATCTGAAAATATTGTTAACTATTCATATTTATTTAATTAATTAGTTTATTTTTTTTATATTATATATAAATGGAATAACTGAATAGCATTAACTTTTTCAATAATATCAAAATAATAATAAATAAAAGTATTTAAATGACAGTTAATTTAAAACGGTGATCACAATTTTCAATCACTGATATCATCGAATAGCAATCACTATCACACGGTGAGACAATAATCGCACCACTTCACTAATCTCTAATGCAAATCTAAATACGAAACAAATACGATCCTAACCGTTACGAATAAAAATGTTAATAAAATATACTTAAAAAATAATACATTACATGTGGCGGTTTTGCATCTACAAGCCACACGTGTAGTATTACATTTTATTTCCTGTGAGACGAGGCTTACTTTTTTCGTAATCCTTATTGGTATCCAACAATGAGTTCAATGAAAAAATAAATAAAATAGTCTTTACGCAACGATGCGAGACATACAAGCCTGAACTAATAATATTTTCAAATGGAGCAGTCACAAAACTAGGCCAACACACACATTTGACCTGAATGAGAATGGTTCGACAAAGTGGGTTCAATACGATGTGGTGTACTATGACTTATATATTTTTGTATAAACTATTATGCAAAGCGTGTTGCGAATCGAAGAGCCATCTATATAAGAAAACTATTAATAGGCAGTGAAAGTGGGTTCGGCAGGCAAGTGATGAAATCAAAAGTACCTATAGACTCCTAGAGGATCAGCTTAAATACGTCAAAAACAGTTCAATGTTTATGGGTCTTCGAGTTGGATAAAATATTTAAAAAGTCGACAAGACATGGGTCATTAAATGATTAAATGGCCTTATCTTGGAGAAAATGTGTTCTCCGAATACGATTATTGTATGCACTTCATTTCCCAGAACTGCTGATATTTGGTCTCGATAATTAAAACAGCGGTAAATATTAGACTCAATAAAAATATACTGTAAAGTAAAACCGCAATGAAAATATTTACCAGATAATGTCAACACAGGAACGTAGAGTGGCCGAGCAGTGATCTGAACAAGTACAAACAATTCGCTGATAACCGAGATAAATGTGTTGTTATTGCAATGGAGATTTGCAGAAAATGCACAAATATTCGAAGAGTTTCAAATTATAAACAACCGCCCTTCTATCATTTAAACTTTTTTGCAAGTGAGAATTAGATCCTATAGAATTTTTTAAAAATTATAATATCTAGAGATTAAATCGAAAGACCATAAATAATATATAAAACATTTAAAAATATAGTACTAATTGACATAAGTAACATTTAATCCACTATGTTAAATTAATTTCCATGGAATAGATATGTATTGTTAGTTAGGTATAAAAAAAATATATAATATTCATATTATTAATAAACACAATGAAAAGAGCAACTGTCATCAACGTTTTGACACAAAAATCTTTGTCTACGTCAATGTCAAGATTGTGACGTACCTGCTTTGTAATTAAATCGCGTTTTAAACAAAGAAAATTCGCAGCTCTACAACAAATAAAAGTTTATTATTTATGTACTTACAATTCAAAAAGTGATGTGAAATAGCTGTTAATCAACATCGTTTTAGTGTCTTTGAACTGCCTCTTTTTACTGCACTTCACTAGGAACATATTTTTATCAGTTTTTTAAACCGATACAAAAAATTACACCTATTATTGCTTGGAATCACTTAACTTTTGAATGTCGTCGAGTATGGAGATTTTTCTACGAACTGGCCTGTTTAGATTCTAATGTCAGTTTAGTTTACGGGATTATATATAACACGCGCTTAAAATTTCGATCTGCGAAATGTTGGAGCAATTTAGAACGAGGGATCGACCGACGACCGCGGTCGGGGAAGAGCTAGATGTGTTTGACCAGGGGATACAGAAATAGAATGACCGCTTTACAACAAGTGAGAGTTGAAGACACAAAGTCCGCGCTGAAAGGGAAGAGGCGCGTGGGGCCGGACGACCATCCCAACAGCTAATTAAAACCGGCGAATAAAGTGCTCAAATGAGTAGCCAAAATACGGGTGACTCTTCAATGTAAATCTTTCGAATCGGCACATTTTAACAATGCCAATCTGTGACAGCTTCTATCCTTAACCAGGCCATCGATGGTATAAGGCGACCACATATATTTTTCATGGAGAAAAACGGGCTGGTGCTTTATATGGATGCTACAAAATGTCATCAAAACTATGTATAAAGGTGTTTTTTTAGAAGTATAGAACTTTAAAATAAAATATAAAACACATAAAAATCGTAGAGGTGGCCGCGGTGTTGGCTTTATTGAAAAGATAATTTTATGCCATTAGTGTATAAACATCGCACCTCGCACCCCTAGAACAAGGCCGCCATAATCCAGAATGTCACGTTCTGAGAAAATCGCATTTAAAGTTTTCAGTTTTTTTATTTCTTGGTCTCAACATTAATTAAAATTTAACTTAACCAAACCACCTGGAAGTTGTAGGTATACATAATATATTATATTTGAGTATAAGGTTAGCCGCATTTAAACTGTGGCAATGTTGTTCCAGATATTTTTAAAATATTGGATATTGCAATACCTACACCAATAACTCGTATAAATTACAAATTGCCAGCCAGTTGGTTTGACATTCACAGGTGAAAACCGTCATTTTTCATATGATTACGATAGCATGACTCACGCTTACGAACAGTGCGAAATAAATTAGCACAATTCGTGAGTATTGTTCTGGCATAAATCTATTCATGGTGAAATGACAAACCAAACCGAGCACAAATTAGCGGTCAGCTGTCAAATTGGCTGTTACTGGATAAAAGTGTTGCCAATTCGAGAAACAATCCTATAAAAAAATACTTGTATTTAAACAGTAATGGTATTAAATTATTTTTCCAACATTCCAATGGCCGTTACCACGATTTTTATGTGTATTATTTATTTCATTTTAAAGTTCTATTACCTCTGAAAAAAACATCCTATAGGTATATGGTATTTCTAAAATTCACAGAAGAAGTAGAATTTCAGTGAGTCCATTTTAATGCACATAAAATGGACTTATTGAAAGAAAATATATATTCCGTAGCAACTGGATACTACACAGATCCGACTACAAAGTGTGCAAAGCTTCCCTTTGTGCAACTTGCGTCGATCATTTTTGTTACAGCTCAGCAGAAGACGAAAAATATATACAGGGTGTAACAGAGCTAGTCAACAATACAGGTGGATTCCTGCCTTGATTATGAATCTAAAATGTTCAAGCAACCATGACTAAATATCAATAGGTAAGGAGATACGCGACATCAAAGTTGGCATTTTTATTCAATATTTCTGATTATTTTTTTACAAAACGTTGTAGTATCATTACAGTAACTTATATCGATTACGAAAAATTTATTAGATTCGATTACAATTAAATTAAATAATAAAAACCCTGAAAAATTCCAATTGGAATGTTTTGCAGTTGGAATTGGAAGTTTTTTATCATTTTATTTGACTTGTATTAAAGGGAATCAATTTTTCATGTGAGCTATAAGTTACTGTAACGATAGTCCAACGTTTTGCAAAAAATAAGCCAGAAATATTGAAAAAAAATGCTAACTTTAATGTCGCGTATCTTCTGTATCTATCTTCTATCACCTGTAAAGTATTGCGGGCTAGCTTTGTTACACCCTGTATTTATATTAATCTTGCTACTTTTTAAAACGATCCACAGTTAAGTAGTTGGACATAAATCTGTACCATTTACTGAGAATCATCATATTTGATCAAATTAATAAAAGTGTTTTTTAAATAAATAAAATGGACGAAAGACAATTGTACTTAGTATTTCTAATTAACGCTTTAATGAAAAACCTAGACAGCCCTCCTCGGCCCGGTTAAGGGGTAAACACGCGTTGCTCGAGCTGTTTCGCAAGAACCAAAATAGAAAATCGAATACTCCCCATGTTTGAACAACTGATTACTGCATTATAATTAAGGTCTTGAAAATGTCCTACGGCTGCGCAGACGACGCCGGGTCTGAGACAAATATGGGCGAGCGGCACGTGCTGAAGTATAATTATTTGACATTCGCACGAGCGCCGCGCTAAATGTGTGGAAATTGCGTAGAGGTTGGTCGAGGTGTGTCGGCTGGCAGCCAATGGGAGCGGAGCACATAAATAACAGAAAAATACGCCTAACGGAAAAGCGAATCGTCCAAACCAAACAACCGACCGACGGCCTTTGCATTCGAGATTTGAGGCTGGGCGCGCGTTTGTGATCGCCGGTCAATGCGAAATTATTTGTTTCCATTTTTTTTTAATTGATAAAAAAAACATGTTGACTAGCTTGCAGCTGTGAATCTAGTCTGAAACTCGTTAGATTTTAAATGAAATTAATGAAAATTAATGGAAAGACATTATCTGTAGGCCAAGAACTCGCAAAATACAGGGTTGTTTGGAAAACATTAATAACCTCGCAGGACTATATTTCTGCCTTGATTATGAGTCGAAAATGTTCAAGCAACCATGAACTAATACCAATAGTTATGGAGATATGCGACATGGAAATTTGAATTTCTTTTTCAATATTTCTGACTTATTTTTTGTAAAACGTTGGACTATCATTACAGTAACTTATATCGAATAAGAAAAATTCATTCCCTTTAATACGAGTAAAATAAAATAATTAAAATTTTCGAATTCTAATTGGAAAACATTATAATTGGAACTTCTGCAGGTTTTTTATTCATTTTATTTAACTTGTATTAAAACGAATGAATATTTCGTAATCGATATAAGTTACTGTATTACTAATTCAACTTTTTGTAAAAAAAAGTTGTAAATATTGCATAACTCCATAATTATTGATATACGGTAATGGTTGCTTGAACATTTTCGACTCATAATCAAGGCAGAAACAAAGTTTTGAGAGGTTATTACTGTTTTCCAAATAATCCTGTATAAAATGTAAAAACACTGAAAGAAATTAAAATTCAATTTAATCAATATACGAGCCTCCAATAAAGCATTTAAAGATAATTTCAACCGTGGTACGTTTCTTTTGGCGAATATTTGACTAGCAACAACAAAAAGATAATAAACGAACGTTATACAATAATAAAAATATTTTGAGTGAACATTTCTGTTATTGTGCGCCATTTTATTGAACATTTATAATTATCCTTGTGATCCGGGAATTTTTAAATCTTACGTCACTCCCATCCCTTAACATACACAAGCACACAACTCGTTTTTGCAATACTCCTGTAGAGAGCGGTATTACACGTTGAATATAAACAGAGTTTTAAAAATGTTTTCATCTCGCAATCACCTAGTTGCATCAACTTGATTTGTAGTAATAGATCGTTTAAAGCACAGATCTTTACGAAAACGGGTTGTCTTATCGGTGGAAGACGGCCTACAGCCCCTTAAAAAAAAGAACAAAAATAAAACAAATAAACTCACCGAGATGAGCCGCTGTGAGGCTTGGACTTCATCCACTGAGGCAGCGACAGGCTGGACGATATCTCCGCCGGGTCGGTCATGGTGAAACCTTCCGCGCTGTTTCCGGCGGAACCTTCGAAACCTTCCGCGTTCGCGCCCTTTCCGGCGTAACCTCCGAAACCTGCGGCTTTTTTCGACGGCCACTAATGACGCTCGCGCGATCCGGTGCGGGATTGAATAATACTTGGCGTATTAACGCGAGACAGAACGTTAGGAAGCTAATTCGATCGAAATAACTCGGCTTGAAAATAGAGAGACGGCGAAGAAACGCGCCACACCGGACAACAACCGAAATGATGTACAAATATTGTAAGAATGCTGAGGTGTGATAAAAAGTACACAAGTCAACAGGCCGCAATCTGCCGTGAACTCTGCTGGTGACGAAGATAAGAGCTAAGATAGCGAGCGCCTTATCGCGAAACTGTGAATTTTTATTTTTTCAAACAAAAAATATTTATTGTAGTGTAGCGAATGTAGTGATCAAGTAGTGATCGATTTTAATTGATCAAAAATTGCAAAAAAAGTACCCTTTAAAGTAGTTAAGAAATCTAAGAATATAAAATAAATAAATGACGACGCTTATGACAAGCGCGATTCAAATGAAAACTATGAATAGGATTTCGGTAATTTGCTGATCTGAAAATAAAGAAAAAAAAATGATGAATATGGTTTAAAATAATAATGATGTTTGCATGCTTATATTTATGTAACAATTGCTTCAAAAATGCAGTATGGAGTGCGAGTTTAAAAAAATAACCAAATCAAACGATTTTTTTAAAAAGAAACGAGGTGTACAGATTATTTTAAAATACATTTAGATATTATTTAATATGTAAAAATATTATACATACATTAATGAACATTCTAGAAGAAATAAATCGATATTTATTTATTTTTGCAGGAAAGTATATACCATGGTTAGTATGCAGATTATTCTAGGTTAGCTGTATCTATAGTTGGAAATATGTCAAACTCAAACGTCAAATACACAGCGACGCATTTTTATTATAATTGCTCCAAAAACGATGCGTGCAGTGCGCAACATTTCCATTGCCAGTTTCAAAAAATAACGAATTGTATGAAAATATGTAGACAATGGGCGATTACTTAACTGCTATTTACGATTCTATGGTTAGAATATTACCTTATCCACTAATGACGATATGAAAATATTAACTTTCTTCGAATAGTCCACACACTTAAAAAAACTATGTTTATTGACTAACATGGAATTAAAACACGTATTATCCAAATTTGCATAAGTGCCACATGAGATATTGATATCCATACGCGAAAACGATATTTATTTTCAAAACATGTTTAAAATTCACATGAAACACTTACATTGGCGTCAAAACTCACACATTATTCATTGTACTTTACACATAATTACAATACAAATACTTTTTAGTAAAAATCTACTGCCTTAATACAAGGTGTCTCACAGCTAGTAGCAAAAACTTTACATGCGGATTCCTGCCTTGATAATGAATCAAAAATGTTCAAGTAACCATGACCATGATCAATAGTTATGGAGATATGCAACATGAAAGTTTCCATTTTTCCGATTATGAAAAATTTATTTATTTTAATACAAGTCAAATAAAATGATAACTGTCTTGCAAAAATTGAGAATAAAATTTTTAACAAGGATTTTATAATTTTATTTGAGTTGTATTGAAGCGAGTGAATTTTTCATAATCAATATAAGTTCATAATATATAATGAAACTTTTTGCAAAAAATAATACAGAAATATTGGAAAAAAAAAACTTTGATATTGAATATCTCCATAACTATTGTCATTAGGTCAAGGTTACTTGAACATTTTCTACTCATTATCAAGGCAGAAATCCACCCGTAAAGTTTTTGCTACTAGCTGAGAGACATATGTATAATTATGTGAAGAAAACACATTCAATTAAAAAAAATTAAATGGTTTTTCAGGTATTGCGTATCACAATTATGTATCTTAAAATCTTATTTTTAATTTCAAAGTACCTACACACGCAAGTCTCCACATATTGAACAAAAAATCAAAGGATTTGAAATTGTATTCATACGTTCTATAAGTTTAGATGCCACAGTCTCAAGAGAAGAGCCAAACCTCGTAGTATGGAAAGAAGTATGCTGGAAATCATTTGAAGACAGAAAAAGAAACACGTGTGTTAGAGCACAGACCAAGGTGAAGCTACGGCTTAAATGATAATGAGCTGGCCATGCTTCAACGCAGCAGTAATCGCTGATGAATAAAGAATATTCTTCAACGGTGACATCTGTATCTGGTAGTGAGGTGGCAAAGGTTGGCAGACGACCCAAGAAAGTGACAGAGTTACAAGAAGATCTTCATCCAGCAGGGATCGAAATAGAAGAAAAACAGTACACTGTAAAAAATATGTTTCGTTTACTAGGGGATTTAATTATGCAAGACAAGAATAAATACTTTGACTACAGTATAAATGTATCGAGACATACTTCTGCTATAACCCAATCACTTTGCGTAAAGGGGTTTAGTTCATATCCATAAAATTTTATACAATATCAACAAATCACGTAAATTTGCTTAATTAATTTGTAAATTGATATATATATATAAGCCTGAAAGCAACTCTTAATCCTATACATTTTTCTAAAGAACTAAACCAACCCAACCCCTGCCCGTAGAGTTAATAACCTCCTAATTAAATAATATAATTGTAAGTTTCATAATAACTTCAAGCGTCTAATAATAAAATATTTAGTATTATTTATTAAAAACTATATGATTTTGAAAAAACAGTAGAACCTGTAACTGTGAGCATAATTTATTTCAGAACTGTGTTTATTTCAAAGCCCTTATACATCAAAGCAAATTTTCTCATAAGAAATTCTTAGATAATTTTTCCACAATCCAAAAATATTCATATACCTACACATATGTAGATGATTGATACAAATTACTTTATAATATTTTGGTTATTTTTATTTTTAATTTTATTTTGTGTAGGATAACTTTCACTGGCACCAACAGAAAGACCGCTAACTGTTGGCTCACTGGAATTTCTATATCGCTAAACTTGTGAATTCCTATATTCTTCAAGCAGATGTAGTTTTATAAAAGGACTAACCTACATTTAAAATATTTTCACTTAAAATTGAAATGAGGTTGTAACTTGTGAATATGATGTACTTACATAATTTATTCGATAAAATAAATCTATTCACTGCAAAGAGATAAGCTATAATTTATTTGTGACCATCTTTCGAATGATAAAAGGAAATTGAATTATGTATTGGCACGCTAATAATCTAATATACTTGTGTGTGTGTGTGTGCAAAGAAATTTTTACATAATTTTTTCTAGGGCAGTAATAGAGAATTAAGAAAACAGTTATTTGCAAAAAATAATATTTGAATATAAATTGATACCTACTTATGTTAGAGTGGAAAAAACGTCCCTATCCAAATAGTACTCGAGCAAACGCTCATAGCATCTGTTCAAACAAAAATCACCCAAGTTTTAATGAAACTGACTAAAAAAAAGAATGGGATACGCCAAATCGAAACGCCTAGGTTGTACAAAAATGATAATAAATATGATATTCACCGATTTACTTATCGATTTAAAAAAATGTGATAAAAATGATAAAAAAACCTTTAAAAGCAAAGTTAGTTAGTTAGCATTTCTCGTCGACTAAAATGACACGATAATAGAGATGAGTAGTGTCGTGTTCAAAATTATCCCAGCCAAAACTCTAATTAATACCTTGCCAAAACAGTTTCTTAGAAAAGCATTAATTAAGTTGAAATCATTTCCCATTTATTCCAACTCTTTATACTATTACCGAGACGTCACATATTGAGAGACAAGCACTTCGTAGCGTTAAATTAAACATGTAAGGATTAATGTGGAATGACATTAATTTTTATAGGTCACTTACCAATAAACTGGATAGCGTAAAACATATTTCCCCATTAAAATACATGATGATTAGTCTACGTAAGAATATCGCACTCGAAATTAATCCGAAGTATCTCCCTACTTGACGAATCTGACAAATAATTGTTATAAAATGGCAGCTGTGTTGCTAGCGCTAGTGGTATATATTCCTGGTTTCACATATTTCTCCAAAAACTACATATCTATATTTAATTATTTTGCGTTCTCCTTCATTGAATTAATTTATTGTTAAATTTAACACATCAAAAATATACACACTGAAAAATATCTTAATCATGCATGTATTTGATAAATATGTTCAATTACGGGGTTACGAATTCCGCAATCTAGCAAATTGTCATGTTACATTATAATATAAAATTATTATATACCAACACAAAAAAACACCAACAGCAATAAAATATTTAATTCACTTTAGTATCGATTTAAGATTTTAGAAGTTAATTTTACTTATGGAATTTAACGAAAAAAATCCCTATCGATTAATCTAATTTCTAAACGAATATGAATAACGCTTTAATATTCGTAGAAACGTTAGCGTTCGTATGACTAACCGGTCATTATTTCTTGTTAAAGATATATGTTATCATTACAAAATAGCGGTTTACCATTTTTTTGAAAAGCATAAGGAAAAAGTCAAAATACATTTTTACTCAGCATATTTTATCAGTATATAATTTATCAAATCGTTTAAGGTAGAACACGCACTGAATAATCTTTATAAAAGTATATTAAAAAATATGCTTGATAATTGCTGTTATTTGATTTGCAACATTGTTGGTATTTATACATTCATTTAAAAATATTTTTTGTTATTACTTTGATTATGTATTCATTGCTTCTTTTATTTATTTATTTATTTATTTTAAATTACCTCTTGCCAAACTGTAATTACAGTTTAAACGCAAGAATTTAATTTAAATAAGTGTATGTACATTTCTTTACTTAATTGTATTTAATTTATGATATTTTATATAATAAGCTACTATATTAAACTAATTTTGCTTTTCCTATCCACTTCACCATTCACTGTAATATTTCTTTAATGTCTTTTTTATATTTTTTTGTCCCGTTACATTTTTTATTTTATCCGGAAGCTTGTTGAATAATTTTGGAATTACACACTGTTTGGTTCTGTCTCCATAACAATTATTTGTTTTTTTATTTTTAGTTTTTTATTCGTTATTTGTCTTGTCGCATATTAATTATGTATTGGTGTTTTGAAACTGTCCTTCTCGTATTCTTCCAGTGTTATTTTATACTAAAGTTGTTTTTGGATCGGTAAGATTTTACACATTTTGAATAGGTTTTCCGGTTGGTCCTTATTTCTCTCTCTCTATTTATTATTCGCTCAAGTTGAGCGAGTGCTGTTTCCAGTATTCCGATGGACCGATTTTGAAGAAACATTTTTCATTATTTTTTTCTGGATGAAGCGAAATTTTATTACATATATTTACGACATTTTAAAACATTCCTTTGTTAGAAAAAGAAAACAGTTACAATTTAGAGTTGTATTTCGCGTAATGCCTTAATTTTTAAAATTATTAAGTAAGTACTGAATGCATTAAAAAAAAATTATTTACCTTCCTACCTACAGGGTGTGAAAAAAATCATTTTCATTTTCGAGCATGTCAATATTGTGGCTTATTGAACGTATCGTCGCTGTATATATAATAAATCCTATGTGACGTTTAGTACTTTCTGAGATAAGCGAATAAAAACTGTTTTAAAAAATAATTGCACAGACTAGGTTTATAAAAAATATTTTAAATAATTACTAGGCAGACCTTCTAGATGAAGGCACTATTTTTTATAGTATATGTCCATTATTTATATGATAAATTGACAAATTGATTCGTGTAACTCAGAATGTACTAAACGGCACATAGGATTTATTATATATATATATATATTTTACAGAGATATATTTATTATAAATACATATTATGCATTTCTGAACTGACAAACGTAAAAAATGTTTTTAGGTTTACGGCCGTTCAGAATCTTCTGGCTTGAGATTCCTGTAGTATTTTACAGTTCTATCCTGCTTTCAACACCGAATTGTAAGTCAATACTACACTATAACATCATCGGTTCTGATACGTTGGCCAGAAAGGTCGTAAAAATACCTACAAACCTCTAACCAGATGATAAACGTGTTGATATTTATGGATAATTTCTGTACTGCCCACTTTTTCATCATATTATATTTTTTTTAGATTATTCTTCGTAGGACGCTTTTTAATGAGTTTAGAATTTTACAAACGAATAATTTGAGGAATAAATCAAAATACATACATTTATGGAAATACCGTTCAAAGCGAAAAGCGTCCAAAAAACCTGTTCCATATATAGATAGATATAATTAGAAAACACTAAAAAATATGTTTGCAAAAAAGGAGCTCCGCACATACTCTGTAATTTTGTATTCTTATTAGTTCTTATTTCTATTTAATTAATTAATCTTTCGATAAACAGCCATATTATTACCACAAACAATAAAATATGGTGATATCCATAGATAAGAGAGTATTCTGTGACCACAGACACGACATTGTGACAGCTGATGACCGTCTTTTCTATGGTCATTCACGTCATTGCTGCCAATCTTTTGCGTGTCAGTTGTCAGTTTGATCGTGGTTTGATCTGGTCCAATATTCTGTGATCTGGTCTATATTCTGTGGTTTGATCTCAGTCTCATAATATTTGTAATTTTTTCATATTCAGTACAAGTATGAATAAAACTGATGCGACTATTGCCGGGGACGTGCACCAGTCGCACTTAGAATGGATCCAGGTTAAACAAGATTTAACTGAGCAGTATGGAGAGACTGCACAAGAAAGGTTCTATCGAAAAGTCGGAGCAAATCCGTTTATACCAGTTGGTTAGAAATTCACATTTTTATTTATTTTCTTTCTTGTTTATTCGGGATTGCGTAACAATTTTTCTCGATATGAATTATGGACTAAGGCACTCTTCGTGTTAATTACAAGCTATGGATGCTTGTAAAACTATATTTCTATAAAATTGATAAATATCTTCCTGCCGGTAATATATAAAACTATTTTTATCACAAACATAATAATTTCGTTATCTGTCCGCCCGTCTGTAACTTCATGAAAGTCTGTAATTTCATTCAAATTCACGGCTAAAAAGCAAATTAAACGGCTGGAGATGGGGCTTGAACTCTAGGCCAGCAAGCCTGAACCGGCCGCCTAACGCATTTTGCTACCACCGCCCCTCCATGGACCGCCATAAAGGTACTACCTATAAATATATACTAGGACTTTGCAAAATGCATACCATTTCGTGTTTCGCCCGGAATAATCGCAAGGGTTTAAAATAGTATCTTTATTAACTGCCGGCAGGGGAGATATAAAAAAAAAGTTACTTAATATTTTTTTCCAATTGATTCAGCAACATTGTAGATTGACATTTAAAAAAAATGGATTGTATTTGTATGTATCTACTTATCTACTTATATTTATACTTATATTATAAATATATTTAAGTAGATACATACAAATAATACAATCAGTTTTTTTTAAATATTGTGATAAAAATCGTTATTACTATTTCATGAGTGTCAGCTATCAATAAGTAAATACTTATTATTTAGGAACTAAAAGTACTGTCATTTTTGACGGGTTACATCTAGTTTATTAATATTTTGCATGTCACATTTATTTAAGACTCAGCAATTAGTTAGTTTATAAGGCTGATATATTAAGGCATTGATGATTCCTACTATCAATTACATGCAAGCTACAATAAGTATTGTATCTACACAGACAATGCTGTACATTGTATTCCTTCGATTTATTTTTTGTTCCCATGTGCGTTAGTCCATAAAACATTTTTGATAATCAAAATGATTTGCTGATCAATCTTCGGTTTTATCTCTTTTTTAGACCTCTGAAAAGTAATAAAATATTGTATAGATTTTGAAAAAAATAATTACGAAATGCAAATTGTAAAACAATTATTAAATTGTTTGTTGATTATTAGAAATATTTTGTTTATGAGTATTTATTTCTTTATATAATTCTAATTTTAGTGTTTAAATTTTTATAATGTTGTATACTTAGTGTAAAGAAAAAACAATCATACTTTTTATTTAGAGTAATTTTTTCCTTCTGTATGTTTAACATCAGTTTTGAGTGTTTTTGTAAAACATATTCTCAGTCGAAACAGGACAATGTTCACATGTATTTTATGGCCACTTTAATCTTTATTTTGGCCATTTGTGTTTGCATGAAATTATTTAGCTTTGGATGATCGGAGTTCAATTTGATAAATATATGTTGTAGTGTTTTATATTTGAGTTTTTAAGAAAAATAATTTTTTTTGCGAACATTGAAACTGGGGTTACCGAACAATTATTCTCCGAGGAAGGCGGCAAGGCAGATTTGAAGCAATTTTGGAATACTTGGGATTTTACATATGTCAGCCTGTGTGTACACTTTATCCGTATTTTGTGTCAGCAATACTCAAAAATATATTTTATATTATCCTCATATGATAATCCAATACATAAAGTAAAATTTAAGTTCCTTTTAGAATAATCAATGGCTTGTCTATGTTGATTTCATTTAGTATATTTTTAACCTCTTAACCTTATAAATGCCATGAGTGAGTTAGATTGCCAAATTTTGACGTATATGACGTCAGGCCATGGGCAAAATAATTGATATATTTCACAAATATTTTTGCCGTGAAGAAACTTTTAAAGAAACATACTATATCTTTTGGGTCAAATAAGGTTAAAAGGTTTATGCATTCTACAAAAGTGTTATTTGGACGTAATTTTTAAAGATCAAATAAAAACCATAAAGGCAAAACATAGCAGTCTTCATATCCTTTAACAATAATTCTGAATGACTGATTCTTTTGGTACGTGAATCACCTACATCCTTACATTTTTACCTGGGGGTATATTTATATGAATCCTATATCAAATAATAATATAGAATATAATATTCTAGGTTCCTTTGGAAATTGGATACAGAATACTTAGTTATTATAGGAAGTGGAAGATTCATCAAATATTCAATTATGGGTCGCAAGCAATATAAGTGTTAGTAAATTATTTTGAGTTGATATATAAAAGTTGGAAGTTCGAGAAGATATAAATAAATAATTATATATTTTAGAAAACATTTCACAAATTATGGTGATTACCACATTTTTTCATTAAAAATGATATAGGTATGTAATTTTTATGTAACATCATACATATTTATTATTTATATATTTTTATATCAATAATTTCTCCGTATTAGTAAGATTTGAGGATGTGAAAAGGCAACCTTTTATTGTGCCAATTGTACATACTTTACATTAATCGTGTAGTATTTGTTGTGAATTTTTTGGCATAATTAATATATAGATAGGTATTACCTTTTTTAAATTTTGATGTTTATTTCTGTTGCTGCTCAATTGATATTTTTAATTGTGAGATGTAAAATGTTACACGTCATATGCGACAACTGTAAGGGTCGCTCGTTGGGTGTACAACTTTGAATGTTGTCTCCTTTTGCCCTGTAGATCCATCTCCTTCGGATAGTTTGTAAATCCAATTTATTTTATGTATCAAAAACTCTGATAATTTAATATAGAAAATGCTATTTTTTAAATCCACATGGGATTGAATCCACGAGAAAAAGATCTATAATTTTGTTGGAATTGCCTATCTGAATTCTGTATAATAGATCATAACACATAATCATTATGACAATAAATTATATTTGTGTTTTTTTTTTTAATTCCAGGTTGCCTAGCAACGGTTGGTGCTTTGGGCTACGGATTGTGGAGTTTCCGTCAAGGTAGAGCAAGAATGTCCCAAAAAATGATGAGACTTAGAATTGTTGCTCAAGGACTGACGGTTGTGGCCATCGGTGTAGGAGTTGTCGTAGCAAATGTTGCCAATGTGAAATAATTATCTTTATTGCTCTTTTTGTTTTGTAGTATTCATTTAAAACATTACTGTTTTTGATGTACGTCAAAATGTAATTGAATTATTTACAAAATGTATATCTCAATTATACGTTTATATTGTTATGATATAAGTTTATTTTATATCCTTATTGTTATCGATAGAATTGCAATATCATGATTTAATTTTTCACATTTACTTGAGATTGCCCATCAATTCAATACATAATTACCTACAAATACTGAAGATGCAATTCTCAAACGAAATTGAAAGATAATAAGTGAATCTTATTTTAACAAAGAATGCTTTACATCCTATCTGAAAATGTGTAGAAAGGAAACTGACATTAGAGTCAATATAAATTAATAAAATATTCTAAAATTAAGTACATTTTCATGTACATGTTTTGTTATAACCTAATTTTTAGTCTTAATATATTTGTCGCCCATGGTGAAAGTCTATTTGTCTCTGGTACTGGAATATTTATATTTATGGAAGACTTGGTGAAGATCAAAAGCGAGCAATATTCTATACATTGTCTTTGATCGTTGATAATTGGTTTGCCTTTACTTTTCCAATTCAAACTCATTGTTTGAAAGCTGGCTGGATTTGACCTTTGTGAATTTGTGAGACTGATATTTTAACAATATTTAATTTTTTTTTAAACTCATTTGATTCAGTCCACAATCTATAATGACGTGCACTTCTTTAATCAAAACCAGAGATCATCTTCACTACGGGTAATATAATAATATTAAATTGAAAACCTGTATTATTACTAGTTTTCATTAAGGTACAGTGCAATTTATGTATTAATCATATGCGTTAGGACATTTTTATATTTGTTGGTCTGTTATCCGAAATTTAATTTTCCCTTTGTTTTGTACTTTTATTAATTTCATTCACATTCAGCATACTTTCAAATAAGTAATTTTACAATTTTTACTTTCTTAAAACTTTCATTTCTGAAAATAGGCTGAAAGATCTCTATCAGGTTATGGTCATTCATCAAATTCAAGTTCATTTTAGATCAAAGTAGAATTAGTGATTGGTTGGGTCAAATCGATTTAATAAATTATTTATAAAACATTTTTATATGGGCTACATAACCTGAAAAATCTTATATTTTTGTAATTATTTTTATAATGAACAGGTTTTGAGTTTTATATGCTGCTTTGTAAATGTATGTGAGTACCTTGTTGGTAATGTGAGTAGGACTCTCGCCTAGTGATCCAAAGGTCGTGGGTTCAAATCTCACTCCGGACCAGTAAGTTAGTCATATTTTCATAGCACAAGCGTTTAGCTTAATTTGAAAATAATAAGAATATTGATGGAACACGTATTCTGCGTTCGCATCTCTATTTAAAAAAATAATAATATGTGAGAAAAACACTTCACAAAATTATCAAAAGCCCTTAAAATCTTCAATAGTCTACCACCGAAAGCAATAAGAGTTGCAGTGAATATAAAAGAGTTTGAACTGGAGTGCAAGAGTTTGCTATGAAAACTTTTAAATGACTGAAGATTGTGTAATACAATATTTTTTTAATGTAAATCATGTATTTGCCCATATAATATATGTATGGAACTAGATAAACAGTGAAATAAAAAAAATAAACAAATGAGGAGTGTAAAAGCAAAGGCAGCAATACCCCACTGAGGTGCTTGAGATAAATAGAGAAAAAACTGTCACTTTTCACTACTCAAGGAAATTTCTCTGGAATCTATGAAAGCCACACCTTATTGGAAAAAACCTTTTAAAAATAATTGCCTTCTCAGTTTTCCTTATATAGATGTATAAATAAATATTTAACTTTTATAAGTTGCTGTGTTTCTGTGATGTTTCAGTCTAAAATCGACATCAGTTCTACTTTAGTATGAAGAGGCCATTTTGTCATGTGACACATCCTTAGGTTGAAGTGGATATTGCTGCTTTTGCTTTTAATAGTGATTTGGAAACATGATTTTGGATAAATAGGAAGGACTAGAGATACATTTCCTATAAATTCTCTAATTCAGCACATTCTAAATTAATAATCCTCAATGACGACTGCGTTCAAAACATTTTTTTGGATATTGCTGCCTTTGCTTTTATAACCCTCATGTAACACACTTGAAGAGGAGAATCCCTTGAATGATGTAGAAATAAATTGTTATGAAGTTTTATAAAATGTTTTCTGAGAGTGCAAATAAATAAGCAAAAAAATGATAGAAATAATTTTTTTATCAGTGTGTCATAAAAATATATTAGATATTAGGTATATTGTGTTGTTTTTATGTTTGTTTTATATTAGTCAAATAAATAATTGAATTCAACACAAATTTTATTATTTGTTGAGAATTGAATGTGAAATTATACAGGTTTTTCTTATTTAATCCTCGATGCAGAATATGTGGTCGTGGTATCCATTAGTGGTGGTAGATATTTGTGTTCCTGTAATTTTTAACTGCATAATGATTGTACTATTTTATTCAAGGTTCGAGGGTATATATCAGCGGATATATATCATGATATACATCACGATATATATCATAATATTTATGGTTTGCTTTTTATTTTTGATATATATCTAAAAAAACTTTCTGCGGTCGTTAATAGATTTATTTATTATCTAGTTTTATTTAAAAAATGCTACAGGTTGTTTTTTTTATATCTGCAGTCGTTACTAGATGGCGCTAGTTGTATTTTTAAAAGTGCTATAATTGTTTTTAGTTTAATTTGTTTCATGTAATCCGTTTTTTATTTGACACAAAGAATCAAACACCAATAATGCTACATTAGAAAGAGCAACATAATAATTCATATATTCAATGTATCAATCGACATGTGTAAAAAAGGAGAAAAAAGTTTGGATATATATATTAAATTTTTGATGTACTCGTGTATCAGATATATGTCAAAAAGTTAGATTTTTTGATTTTTTAGTATAAAAATCGGATTTTTTCGAACCCTGATTTTATTGCTGATCTGCATATAAAGTCACAAATCAAGGGAACAGGTACAGTATAACTTAAACTTTTATCGTCATCTTCATTTCATATATTCATTCATCATCGCACTGCAGCTCAGAATGGGCCTTGGCAACCCTGAAATATTTATGCTAATTTTTTCTCCATTCCAGTCTTGTTTCGTTAATATTCGCCATCAGAATACGCATGCCCCTCCAGCTTCCCTCCAGCCAACGGAGTTGCAATTTACCGAAATCTCAATCCCGCCTGAATTTTCAGGGTACATAGAATTGAAACGGCTACGCGGCCTATAGAAGGACGTATTGATTACTACGCCTTGTTGAATTTTAATAAATTTGATTGTATCGGCAACACCAAATGTTGTTTTTGAAAATCAGACCAAAGATCTTTCTCAGGATTTAGTCTTAAGCACCTGCAATTTCAGAATGTTGACAGAGCTCAGAGTTCAGGTTTCTGCCTCCAAGTATATGTATGTAATTATCAGCGGTGTGCAGGGTAACATTGCTGCATAACTTTTTGAAAAAAATCTAAATAAAATACATATCTCGTGATATTCCCATCACGATTATTATCATAGTATTCATATTGTAATGTCCTAATAATATTCTTTCAGATAAATATATATATATTTTTTCCTAAATATATGCTCACGAAAAAGTCAATGTTCTCACTGCATAAAATGAAAATTTTAACAATTGTCTACATGAAAAAATGTGAAATTAAAGAAGCAATGTGGAAGAAAAGTAAATATTTTACAAAACATTATGTGGCAACAAAGAAACACTATTAAAAATTACTTGTCAGCAAATTGAACACCTTATTAAACATCATTTGCGGTGTCTGGTACATAAGCACTGTGCTATGTAAATTATAGCATAAATAGCCATTTTGTGTTCCCGAGCGACCATAGAGTTTTTTCAAGAGACAGTTCTTGTACAGAAGCTAGTGGCAGAAGCAGTTAAGGAGGTAAGCATCTTCAAATTTTTTTTTCAGAATTTCTGACTTCTTTTTTGTAAAATGTTGGCGAATCACAAAACCAACTTATATTGAATATTAAAAATTATTCATTCACTTTCATACAAGTCAAATAAAAATAACCTTTCAAAAAAAATCCCTTGCATAAAACATACTCTGAATTTTCATTTGAATGTGATCTATGCTGCAGTTAGCGAATACAAAAGTAAGAACTGGATACGAAATGTATGAAACCATGTGTATGATGTAACTGTGTTAGTAAGAGTAATGAGCCATAAGGTTAATGCAGCGCATACTGCAGTAAAAGTCCAAGAGAGCTAGAGGTTGACCCGTGGCCACATGGTGGAGTATGTGGAGAAGGGTCTGACGAATGCCCAGTTGGATAATGCAATGGCTCAGAACTGGGAATCATGGAAAAGAAAAGTAAGGGGAGCCAACCCCAAATGAAATGGGGAGCGAGTGAAGAGAAAGAAGATGTATGATATTATATCCTGCAAGCATAATTGTGTTATAAATGATTTTTCACAATGAAAAACTTATCATTTCGTGCTGGTCTTTATATTCCCATGCTGAGTATGCATATCTAATTGCCTTAACATAATTCTGTAGATAATAATACATTTTTTAAGATTGATTAAGATTGAGTGCATGTTTGAACGTATCTTATAAAAATGAACCATTGTCTAAAATTAAAATTTATTTAAAGATAAAATTTAGATATTTAAATGTTGTAGAAACTGAGAGGCGTGTTCCCAACTTTGCAGCCCTCACAAGATCCAGGGTGGCAGGAATGAGGGAAAGGATATACAACTCCGGAAATATTCTTATCCTGGAAGCCCGCCTTACTCCAGCATCCAGCATCGATGCACACTGGAGAAAGATACTGGCCCCTCATAATTGACATGCCATCGCTCGCTAAAGCCACTATTATACAATATATTTCTATTTTTTTTTTTCATGGTAATACTGATACCTACTGATACTTGTTTTCTCTTCTCTTTTATATGTCTTTTTTTCTCTTTTCTTTTATATAATAATTTAATGTATGTACCTACTTTTATATGGAATGTGTGGGATTGCACGAACCTCCCCACATTCTGGAATAAAGTTATATTTATTTATTTATTTAGTACAAAACCAATTCAATACATAATATGAACGCTATAATGTATAATGCTAAAAAATATTCATATTTGATACAAAAATCAAAACATTCCTTCCATGTGAGAAAATGACAATAAAAATATCTGAGTCTGTTTGTGAAGAACTTTTTTTAAATTTTCCCAGTACCTGGGTTATTAAAATAAAGTGAAATTATTGTGTATATAATTGTATAATTAAAAAAAATAACCTTATGTCCTACATTACGAGAAAAACTTTTCCAATGTCTTGATGTATTTAAATTCTATTATGCTTTATATAAGTAAAATTTCAACGCTTCACAACTTCCTTGCTTAAAATTTATTAATACCTGAAAAATGCAAAAAATAAAAAAGTAATAATTGGAATTGGGATGGAGAAGTTAATTTTTTATGTAACTTGTTTGTATACTCTTCACCACCAATTTGCATTGTTCCCCTGCAGATAATTAAATGTCATAATAATAAGTTTATTAAAATACTAATATTTACTATTTCACAACTTCAATATCCACATAAATATTTGGATTTAATTGCATGTATTTTTTTTTTAATAAATAGAGCTGTATGGAATACGCTACGCATCAATATTTTTACTATTTTCAAATTAAGCTAAACGCTTGTACTATAAAAATAGGACTAACTTGCTGGTGTCCTGGAATGGGGCTCAAACCACCGAACACTGGAATACACCAACAAGCTACTTGAAACTATTTTTGTGAAACTTTGGTGTCCACCTACATATTGTGATTTTCGTGCGTTTTGTTACACTGTCTTTGATTAAATTCTTGGATAAATGTGTTTCTGTTAAAATTATTTTATAAATTTCCACCATAAATAATTCTGATGAAGCAATTGCGAAAGTTCTAAAGATGACTTGCATTGTCACATATAATCTCAGCATTATTTACATGGGAAATTTATGCTATTGATAATATTGGTTCCAAAGAGATTAGGCGGTTACGACAATCTGTTATATTGCGTATTTGTAGCAAACATAATATAAAAATAGGGATTACTAGATTGAATTGATTTCTGTTATTATATTTGTACAGCACAAAAATATATGCATAAGTGCTTATATAATCACAAAGAAAAAAATAATTTCTTCAAAAAGAGCAGAATGATTTTGTGAAAACATTATTAGGTAATATGTATAATTCAAAAAAAATGAACTTTGTTTTCACCTGACGAAGGGGCATATTGATATTTTTTGATACATAAGTGGTGAAAACAAAGTTCTTCTTTATCTTTTATTAGATCAGTCGATCTGTGGTACAGAAACCTATGCCGCCTGGGATGACGAGATCCAGTATCACACCATCTTTTCGGTGGTCTTCCCTGTGAGTGTCATCCAGAGGGGATTTCATTTGCTGCTGTATGCATGAGTCTGTCACTGTGTACCCTGGTTAAGTGCTCCCTCCAGAATCTTCTTCTAGATTTACTCCATCGTCTTCTAGTTGACTTGTTTGTGTGACTGTAGTTGACTGAGAAAAACTTGCAAAATAGAGGACAGTTATATCCTCTATTTTGCAAGTTTTTCTTATGTCTACTTTTTGAACAGGATCACATAAAGTTTTTACAGTAATGGATCTCAGCCCTTTTATTTCAGATGTTCTGAGGAGAATAATAAAAGAAGAATAAGAATGTGATTTCATTAAAATATATTCATTTAATGGTAAGTACCTACATATTAAGTTTTCTTTGGTCTAGAATACTAGCAATCAACATAATTTTTTTCTGTCTTTTGGGCTAACTACCCAGATTATTTTCAGTAAGTATTTCATTATTCAAGTCCATAATTAAGAAATGAATTATAACACCTTTCAGTGCTCAGCAGACCATATATTACGTTGATGTGTTTTATCTTAATGATTCCTACAGACAGTGAATGTCTAGAATTACTGTTAGTTGTGTGGTTATGAAATGTCCTTTGTTTAGGAAATGAATGTTTTCATTATTTAAGGCAGGATTCTACTTTACCCTGTATATATATTTTATGCACTTTTAACATACAAAAACACCATTTGAATACAATGCGTTAGTAGGTGGGTCTGCGCTGGTGTTGAAATTTCAAAAAAGGGCCACCCAAAACTGATTTTTTAAAATTCTAGGTACAATATATCACTAGCAACTAATGAACTAAAATTGTTAAAAAAAAAGATTTTTACTATTTTTTTTAGCAGTGAAAAAACATGCAATTTTTTTTCTTGCTTTTTTGTTATTTTTGCATGCAGGTACATTAAAAATTCCATTTCTGTCGGTTGCTAGTGATATATTGAACTTTTGACATTAAACATATGGAATCCATTCTTTTTCCCTCTTCTCCTTTTAAATACATTATATTTAATATACATAATGTATTTCCTCCAGGGAATACAAAGGAGTTTATACTTAAGTAATACACCGTTTAGGTAATACTGCTGGTTTATTAACAAAGACGTTGTTTCCGACCGACCGTATACTGAGCCCTACATATTTGTATGGAATTCCGGGAAGAACAAAAGAGAGTCTGCGTCAGTGCGCGGTCACATTTATTGACTCGCCCCCTCTCCCGCATCAGGAACCGGTTGGATAGCCTCAAAAATACCACAATATACCTACATGCTGTATGTGAGAAACAGGCGGTATTCTCATCCTTTTCTCATATTGACCACTTTACCGGCAAGCCGAGCAATGGTGGTACATGCTCAGGCTGGTAAACCAGCTGCTCCATATACTTATGTTTATTTTTTTGGCCAGTTCACCTGCCGGATGGATATAATGTATTAAAGTGAAGAAGCATACTTGTACATAAAATAGATTTTGAATAAGACATTTTCAAAGTATAGGTAGTTACTGTTATATAGAAAAGTACGGCTAGTAGCCAACTGATTATATTTTGAGAGCATGGTGGCAATGGCATGTTAAACCATTGAGGATTACAGTGTTCATAGAGCACTGCAATATAATTAAGCACCTTTCTTTCCAGTCATTTTTTTAATAAGGGTTTGTCTGGACAATTATAAGGTTAAAGACATTTGCTGTTATTGTTACTGTTGAAAGAACATAAAGCTCAAACGGAGGTGCACAAATTTGCAATATTAGTATTATGGCATTAAGTAAAAAGGTGTTTTAATGAAATAAGATATTAAAATCACATATTTCTGCCCTCAGCTGTTTGTTAGATCCTTCTTTTAAACACATTTGTCTAATGCAAAAAAAAATGTATTTTACAAATTATAATTGGCCAAGTCTTTTTCAACTAAGTAGGCCAAGAAAAAGTTGCGCCTTTCTTATTAAATATTTTGAATTGCACCATTTAACATTGACATAATTTTCCCTTCTTCTTTGACTTTATTTTTAAATTTTCAAAACTATTGATATAAAATCTAAACAGATTAATTTCTAAATATTTTGATCAATTTGTGCATTTATATAGGTACACTTGGATATTTTTATAATAACCAATACATTTTTCACATGTTGAATCCTATTCTAAACGATAATGTGAAAAATGGGTTTGTATTATTTTGATTGTTGTCGTGAATGTTCCTACACTCCTGAAGCAAAAATAATCCTTTAAGGCCCGGTTGTTTCATGTTCGATCAAAGTAAGCGGTCGATTAAAGCATAGATTTTTACGAAAACGGATCGTCTGATTGGTGGAGAACGTAAAAATCTATGCTTTAAAAGAACGCTTACTTTAATCCAACTTGAAACAACCGGCCCTAAGACTACTACTCTAATCGCAAAATAACACTTGATTAAAATATAAAAAATGAAGATTGCTCTAATTCTAAGAGTAGATACTGCTTTGAGATTGTCCTAATTATATGTACATAAAATGCCATTTTTATGTCCTGACAAACAATCTCATTTACATGTCTACGTAAACATGTTTATTGATATTTTTAACCACTATTGAAAATCTAATTTTGCATGCCAAGTTTTATGTTGATGTCCTCAATTTCTGTTGGTTTGCATCCTTGTAGTCCTTTTCTCAGGCATATAGCATTCATTTTTGGTATTTATCGTTCAGATTGATAAGTCTTTGAATTGGTTTATGAAAATTATAATTTAACTATGGTTTAGTTTATTACTCTGCTGCAAGTTGATGATTATGTTTTAGTGGTATACCTACATAAAAGCAGAGGCTGAGTTGTTTCTGAGATAAATACAAGAAACCTGTCACTACTCCAGGAAACTTCTCTGGAATCGATGAAACCATAATATAAATATTCAAATAAGTTTTTAAAAACAATTACCACCTCAGATTTCCTTTTGTATAGGTAGGTACTTGTATAAATAAATACTTATTTGACATTTAAATATGGATACTGCTGTGTTTGCTACCAGATAGTGGTCATTATAATCGGATATTGCTGTCTGTGCTTTGATGTTTCGGTCTAAAATCGACAGAGATTCTTTCTTCAGTAGGAAGCGCTCATTTTGTCACGTGAAACATCTCTGAGGGTAGATTGGCTGATGTGGATATTGATGCCTTTGCTTTTAATAGTGATTTTGAAACATGATTTTGGAATGGATAGAGCTATTTTTTTTTATAAAATCTCGAATTTAGAAGTCCTCGGTGACTTTTGTCTGGTTATTTACTATTTTAATATATTTCCACCTATGAATCCATCCCCTTCCAATGACATTCCCTAATTAAAACCTCCGACCCCCCCCCCTTCCCCGCAACACACTTGCATGTTTTATATTTCAATTTTAGTACACAAACAATCCTGAAGAGAGGGAACATTGTTCACGAAATGTGTAGAATTTATATCTAATAAAGTGGTGAAAGTAAAATGATTTGTGTTTTATAATAATGTTACCACAAAGTTCAAGCCTTCATTCAGAAGAAAAAAATCTTCATATTTGTTGTTTTTTCTCGTGTTTCGATCGCACATCCTTTAGTTCCGTGCCTCAATATGCCTTGCCGTCGCCACGCAAGCGGCACGCGGCGGGCACGCGCCGTGTCCGTCGTGCCCGGCCGGCCAAGCGTGCCCGCCGTGCTCGGCTGCCCCCGGCCTGCCTCGGCCGGACGTGCAGCGGAGGCATATCGCACATCGCAGGACGCTTACCCGCGCGAGGAACATTCTGGAGCCTTCTCGCTTCTCGACGGTAGATGTCTCAATCATGCGAAAATCACAATCGTCAGTCAAGGCTACGCGGCCCACGAATTCGGTAGCAAGGGGCGCGCGTACCCCCAAAGCAATGCTAAGGCCCGAATACAGAGTCAATACTTAAATGATTTAAAGGTATGGGTAGTACGCTTTAAAAGTGTTATTTTGTACTGAAAATTACGCTTTTAAGGCGTACCTTAAATGATCTAAGTATTGACTGTGAATTCGGGTTTCAGAACTAGAGATGTGACTTGTCTAAGATACAAGTATTTGAAATACAGACACAAGATGCAAAATACGTATTTTCATCTTGTATCTGAAATACTTTTTTGAATATTCATCTTGTATCTTGTATTTAGATACATACTTGTGGTATCTTAGTATTTTGTAAAAACTGAGATTGCTAAGATACTTTTTTCCAATGATGTACCTATAATGAGACCTCATCGAAGAAAAATGAGCGACAAAATATTTGAAGAACTGGTTTTACTTAAGTTTCCATTAAAATCTTAAAAATATAATTTTTTTTTGTCGCATTTGCGCTATCAATGCAATTTATTCGTAAATAATTCACGTAAAAAAATAAACTTACATTCGATTTAATTTTATGTAAGAAAACATATTTTAATGTGTTTTCTTACAAAAGGATTTTATCTTTAAAAAGTATTTGGAAGATATGTATTTTGTATCTAGTATTTCAGATACCATTCCAGAAAGTTATTTGTATCTGGTATTTGAAATACTTGATTTTAAAGTATCTTGCATTTTGTATTCCAGATATTTTGTACAGGGTATTTTGTACATCACTGTTAAGAACTGATATTCATCATTAAAGGGGATAAATTCGACCAAAATAATACAAAAGGGGTTAGGCCACCTTAAGGAATCAAAAAATAAATTAAAATTATTTTTTTGCAGTAACAATTGCTTAATATACAAGATTTTTTAATCATCATTGTTTACAGCATACATTGGTTAATATTTTTCATTAACATATTATTTAAAAAAATCCAAAATGGCAGTTATAGCACATAACCCCGCAAAGGTTCTTCTCCGTGACGTGCGTAACTGCTGTAATGAAAAAATCTTTTAAATTATCTAATGTCTTTGATGTATCGAAAAAAATGCATTTTAGTGTTCAAATGAGATTAGTTTGAAAATTTTTTTTTTCCTAAAAATTCGTGATCTTCATCTCCTTGTCCTAGGAGGGTCGGGGCCCAAAGACTCGATAATGTGCTTCCATATGTGCTTCCATATTTCCCCGTCTTGTGATGCTTCCGTATTAGTTAACTAGTTCATACCTATTCTGTTTTCATACAATTTTCTTTTCTTTCCTAAAAAAAAGAAGTTAAAAAATTATAATTAGCAAACGGTGCATTTTATCGTAAAAAAATCGTGTGCTACACAATCGTAGATAATGTTATTTGTAAGATGTGTGCAAGATTTGGACAAAATCGGCCTAATATTAGGTCCTTACATATGAAATTGACGTTTTGCCGTACTGGCAAATTTGATCCCAAATATCTTCTCTTTGGTTAGGAATTCCAAATCCAAATTTATACAGCTATTTACTCATGTATTTGTGTTTTGAAAATTATAATTCATTTGTTTTTTCCTCAATTGTTTTTTTCTTTGCGTCACTCAGTTTACAAAATGAAAAACTTGAAGTATCGCGTTATTTACGAGTACGAGTTCCACCGTGGCACCAGTGCTGCAGAAACGGCTCGAAGGATTAATGATGTGTATGGCGACGGTGCCGCAAAAGAAAACACAGTGCGTTTTTGGTTCCAACGTTTTCGTTCTGGAAATTTCGACCTGCAGAACAAGCCCCGTGGACGGCCGGAGACCAAAGTTGATAATGAAGAATTGAAGGCTATTGCAATGGCTGAACCCTGCCGAACCAGCCAAACCATGCCCCAAGCGAAAATTGACTCCAAAAAAGTTACTTGTGAGCGTTTGGTGGACTAGTGCTGGTGTCGTTCACTACAGCTTTCTTAAATCTGGCCAGACGATTACGGCAGATGTCTATTGTCAGCAACTGCAAACCATGATGAAAAAGCTAGCTGCTAAACAACCGAGGCTGGTTAATCGCTCTAGGCCACTGCTGCTTCATGATAACGCTAGACCACACACTGCACAACAGACGGCTACCAAATTAGAGGAGCTTCAATTGGAATGTCTAAGACATCCACCGTACTCTCCGGACCTTGCCCCAACAGATTACCATTTTTTTCGAAATTTGGATAACTTCTTGCAAAGGAAAAAATTCAACTCCGATGGGGCAGTCCAAACCGCCTTCAAAGATTTTATTGATTCCCGTCCGAATGGTTTTTTTAGTAAAGGGATCGATGAACTACCTATAAGATGGCAAAAGTGCATAGATAGCAATGGTACATACTTTGATTAAATAAATATATTATAATAAAAAAAAATCGCCTTTATGTTCCTACCATACTTAACGCCAATTTCATATGTAAGGACCTAATAGTTTAGTTAGAGAAACGTAAAAGAATAATAAAATTGGTTTAAAATTTCACCTACCACACTAGCTTCAGATCGCTATAATTCAGCTAATTTTTGATGAGGGATGATTAAAATTATTTTTAGAGCTACTAGTTATAAAATAAACCAAAAAAACCCAATTTTTTTGATAATGTCAGGGAGGTGTAACCACTTAAAGTTTTTGAGTTAACCAAACTACTATGTACTAAAAAATTATCTTTGTGTGACTTTCTATTGTTGTTTTACGGTGAATAATACCTACACTTTTCTTTAAATTGAGAACAAGAAAATTAATTTTATAATGTGATTGTTTTGTTTTAAGAAATATGAGAACAATAATGATATTTAATCATATATGCGAAAGTATCACTTTTAATGCTTACGGCGCTAACAATATCGTTAAATGTATGTTTTGAGAACACAATTACTAGATTTTTCACAGAGGGATAATTATTAATTAAGAGAAATTATAGAAGTCTCACAGAGACTAAAAATGAAGAGGTATCATTATCGGCTGCGAAATCTATACTTTTTCATGAGAAAGACTACATGTGTCCTTAACTAAAGTATACCGATACTAGCATAGTCCCTTCAAATATTTGAAAGGTTTTAGATTTGGAAAATATATAGGTATTCCATTTAAAAAAAAAGATAATGTGTAGATGTTCTTACTATGGTACCTATTAGTGAATGTTACATTGTGTAGAGTGATCACTAAAACCAGTTCGCACAGGTCGTAATCCCTGGGCCATATAAAGAGACTTCCATGCACTTTTCTCATATAAATAGCTTCTTATTTGTGAGACTTCTATAACTTATCTTAGAGCACTATTTGAATTACGGGAACAAAAAACTTTAAATTAAAACCCCAATATCTCATAAAGTAGATATATTTCGGAAAGATGATAGTTGATGCAGTATTAGTAGATATATTTAGTATTGCACTTGAGGTGCGATATATGTAATATATTTAAATATATAATCTTTTTACTACAATGGAGGGTAGGTTCTAGGTCTTCCGGTCAAGATAAAAAAGTGCATTGAAATTCAGAACGGAAATTGCATCGTTAGATACTCTGCACAGGTAGTATGTATTATAGAATGTATATATCTATAGAAATCCATCTGATATTACATTACTGCTGTGCAATTTTTTTACATTTAAATGGCAATGTTTTTTGCTGCATGTAATGATCTAATATACCAAAACATACATATTTTAATATTATTACGTAACTATTATGACATCTGCGCGATGTTCATACAACAAAATGTACTGTATGCAAAAATATCTCGATTTCTTATCGTAATAGTATAAACGCCACACCAAACCTGGGTACAGGGTGTGCAAAAGATAAACCTAATTATAAACTGCCAGCAATACCTAAGGGTAGTTGGCAATTTATAATTGTATTTAACTTTTAAATTAAGCGTTTCCTGGCATCAAGCGGGTACCCGGAGAAGCATGCAGTTTGTCTCGCTCGCACAAGTGGGTAATGCATTTCGTCGTTCGAAAAGCAAAAGACAAAAACCGTATCGTACAGAAGATCAAAAAAGTTTTTAATAAAATATAATTTATTATCAAAATTGTTTAAAAAATTGTTTTTTAATGTGAAATGTATACAATTTTTATTTACTTATCTTAAACTTAATACATGCTCAATTAATACAAAAGAGCCACTCATCTCACTAGGATGAACCTATGCCGAGATTAGCAGCTTACAATTTAGTAAGAACAAAATACTATAAATATAAAATAAAATACTTTATATCAATAAAATAAATAAATAAATTGTAGATATAAATATAAAATATGGATACAAATAAAACAAGTAGATAGATATCAAAAATAAACTTATTCTTCTTGTTCAAAAATTTTCGATATATTAGATAAATAGTATATTACCTAATTCTCATTTTTAAAAAATTATATTACACTACCAATATGATTGTAAGTGATTATCTCTCGCCACACACAAGAATCTTAATTTTTTTTGGAGAGGTATAACATATAATAATAATTTGATTGTTAATATTTGCTAGTTATCATTGTTATAAAAGAAATCATGTGTATTATCTATTAAATAAAATATTATTGAATATAAAAGCAATTACGAAAGTAAAAAAAATGTATGTAAAAACAATTACAACGATGTAGTTTACGTATATTAAATTACGACAAAAAAAAATTAATAAGCAAATAAGTGAATTAAGGCTTATTTTCTTAAGTTGGATATTTATGGAAATGGAGTTCACAATAATGTCTTCATGAATAATCTTGAGTCAGAAAAATAACAGTAACAGTTGGGTGTCCTCATTGATTGTAGGTATGAAAATAAGGATACCGAAGACATTTGAATACATATCGCTTTTATCGTAAACTTTTTTTTATTAAGTGACAATGCATTGGCAATCTTCGAGAAGAATATATTGTTAGAAAATTTATCATGGCTGAAAATAATTTTATTTTAGCATATATTTGATCTTATCCCACTACTTCATCTTGGTTACACTTGCAGAAAGTAAGCAATATTCTTGTATCCTATGTGGACTAGCGAAGTTTTGGGAAACTACGAATTCACGGATGGTTATGTTTCCCATAATTACCTGAAACTAATTCAAAGGTAACTTCTCCAAGTATACAGAATTAAAATACCTTTGATTTTTGCTAGGTCCCGAGTACGGTTGTATTTCCACGGCCAGTGTTTCCGTAAAACTGATTTTTCAATGCTGAAAACATAATTTACTATCTAAGAAGGAAGAGGTATAGCATAACTTAAACAATTAAAGAAAAAATACTCAGTCATGCTTATTCTTAAAATGATTGAATTAATATGTAATTAATTCAACGGCGTCTATATGTTATATGTAATAAACCCTCTGGTTTATTAAATATAACATAAATTAATTTTAATAAAATGATTAATTAAACTAAATTTACACTATAAATTAGGTGCAGTACATCGATTACGTTCGATTAACGAGTTTGATGATGTCATCGTACATCTAAAGCGCCCTTGAGGTGAGTATTTCGCGAAAACGGCGCTATACGAATTATCCAATTATTATTATTATCTCATCGCCAAATATTATTTTCATTTTCTTCATACAGTATTATGACATAGAAATTTTGTTTACCAACATTTATAAGAAAAAATATTTTTACATTAAAATATATTTTGTAGTAGTATAAAAATCAAATCATCCATTAAATTTTTATCAATATTTAAAAAAAGTCTGATTTGAATTTCTTTTAGAAACCTAATATTATTAGGGATTGCTAAATTTTACAACCTATTTAAATTATTATCGGAATATTTAAGGTTTTGCTGTATAAATGCAGGCGCACCAATTCCTTGGCTTTACCCAACCGAGTTTCTCCAGGGTATGCTTGGCTACAATAGTTTAGAGACTAGAAGGAATGTGTATTTGATTACACATTTTTATCGATTGTTGCGCGGTATGATCGATAATCCTCAAATTATGCAGAGCATTGGTTTGTATGTTCCTGATAATTATACTAGACATCGTCAGCATAGATTGTTTTACATTCCAATATACAGGACCAACCTGCCGATGGTTATGCCTGTTGGAAGAGCCACAGCTATGCTGAACAAAATCGCTTTGGGTATTGATATATTCCATGTGTCTGAGGGGGTTTTCCGAAGCGGGATTCTCCTACACCTTTGACCAGGTTTTATGTTATTTTTAATTTATTAAATATTTTCATTTTTGTTATATGTACTTCCTAATATGTATGCCTTAAACATTTTGTTTGTCATGTACATATTATCATGAAATAAATTGAATTGAATTGAATTGAATTGAATAAGTTTTTATCTTACAAAGGATTGGATTTAGAAAAAAATCACGATTTTAACTGTAGGTTATTGAATTAAAAAGCAGCAAATAGTGGTATTGAACTACTTAACAATCAAGATAATTTATCCATTAATCATATATTCATAAATTCCAAAAATATCCATCAACATTATAATTTCCATAATCCTCCCTTGGTGTGTCTTTTTTCCATATATGTATAGGTATGTTTTCTGTCTTTTACCTTCTCTCTCTCTCTCTCTTTCTTATTCAATTATATATTCTCTTTATGTATGAATTAGTGCACTCTGTTTAAATTTATGGTTTGTTTAAAATACCATCTGACGAAGCTTGAGCTAAGCGAATCCGCTTTGTAGTATTTAATAAAATTTGGCGTTTTATACAAAGTTGTGTTTTATTTGGTAAGTTGGTTTAGAAGTCCAATACAGCAAATAGAAGTATGTGAAATTGTTTATGTTTATAAAACGCGCATATTTCTGACTATTGTGATATTTTTGTAACGATTTCAATCTCAGGAAGTCCGATTGCAAATGGCGCATAAATCAACAAACGGTAGCGTCTTTAAATGAATATCTCTCGCAACAAATGAAAATATGAAATTAATTGGACAGCGACTAATTATTTTTGCAGCATGCTCTATAAAACAGCGCCGCTCGCAATGTAATCAGGAAGATACGAAATATCGCGAATCCGTTGGAGTTGCAATCTGCTAATGGCAGCTTCCTGCACCAACACCACCACATCGTGAATCATCCTAATTACGATCCATTCAATAATTACACTAGAATTATGCAACGCGTTCATGCTATCAGCAAATTATTCTGCGAACAAAGCCGCATAGCCGCACGTAAAATGGGGTGCACGGAGTACATTTCAATGCTCAGTATGCCATCTTTTCAGACTAATTCAATTTATATGTATCCGGCTCGAAAGACCAGGGATGGTGAGAGTACGCCTAGGTGCCAAAGATACAATAATCAGAACTCACCGTATTCCGTTTTCCTCAGGTATCTCTATCACCTAACGCCAGTGGACTGTATAGAATGTTCGGTACTTCGTTAAGGGCATACATTAAGGACATAAACAAACAATATTTATACAACCACACCTAAACTAATTCATACAATTTATCTTCCCTTCTACACTCATCCCATATACCCCTCCACCCGCCCCACTCGCTGTTGAAATAATAGTAAAGAACTTTTACAATGTCACACTTGTCTTAATAAATGACTATAATCAGTGGAAAATTTGTAATTGGTATAATTTAATATCCATTATTTTATGTTTGTTAATATATAGATCTGTTGTTAATTTTCCATCAAATAAATAAATAAACTGCACAATATAATAGACTACGAGTCTCCGAAGCTTGTTATCACGTCAACTAAATCCGTTTCGTCTCAAGGTGCCAATCAACTGATGACCTGTAGTGATGGGTAGGGAGAGAAAGAGCACAGGAAGAAGTCCAAAAAAATATAATGTTAAAATATTAAAAAATCCAATGCATTAAAAATATATTATTATAAATGTGTGAGATGAAATTTTTACGAAAATGGCGCCATATAAGAAGCCACAAATGTATCATATATAATATTTTTACGGATTGTAACCATGTATGAATCGTGCATCAGCATGCGTTTTTCATCGATTCGATACTATTACGTCCAGAATATATTAAATACATAATTATTAAAAATAAAATTCTTGCAGAGAATGTGGTATATATAACTCACCCCGTTTTACGTTCGGACATAAAAGGCAATTTATTTCTGTAACAAAATTTAGGATTCTGATGACTGGACTGAACAACTATTTTACTTATCATAATCATCTTGTTCTTCTGACATGAGCACAAGGCATGCCTCTTAGTTTAGACATATTTAAGACATATTTAGTTGAGACATATTCTTGCATTTTCACATTCGTATCTCCGTATCACATTCTGTATGTCATTCATGATCGACGCCTTCTATGTAAAGTGGGTATCATAAATAATAAATATGTTATATTTAATTTATAGGTATGCTATATTTATATTTTTAATTTATTTAATATATAAATACATATGATATTTTACAAAAAATGATAACTAATAGATATAAACAATCAAAATATTGTATATGTTATACCTCACCAACAAGAATAAAGTTTCTTGCGTATGGTGATGGATAATCACTTACAAAGAATAAATTTGTATCAATAAAACAAAAATTTTGAATAACAAAAGAATTCCTATTCTAATTCCTATTTAATTTTTTAAGTAGGTAAGTAGTGAGTAGTGAAAGATATTAGCAGTATAATCTATGTTAACAGACAGTAACAGTAACAGAATAATGGGTATATAAAAGATGAAAATAAATTATAAGTAGGTATATAAGAGATGTGGCAAAATTTATTGCATATTCTTGAATTTATCTTGTACTTGAATTTATTGTAATTATCAATAGTCTTTCATTCTGTGGGCAAGTTATTAAAGTTGAGTATACCTCTACATAGAAAACCGTTTTGAAAATATGTGGTACTAAATTTAGGAATTTTTATATTATTTTCATATCTGCTCGAGTGACACGTTTGTAAATAATTAGTTTTATTTTTTGAAATATTTGTAATATCGAATGCTTCTTATAAATGATGTCAATTTATTATTAATTACAACTACTAACTTTAAATATATTAAATAAAGTTTCTGTTCCGAATCTGGGAACAAACGTCAAAAGGAAGTACATTTATTATGATGAATAATATTTTTGGGTACCAAAACAGTTTTTGTTTTATTTATGGAAAAGAGAATAACACAAGTTTTTCTGCATTTAATGATAAAATATTATTTTTATACGTTACATTTAATTTATATATGTACTTAGCCATACGAGACCATAATAAATGAGTAAATATTCATAAAAACCTGACTGCTACCCAGATACATACAATTTTTAAAGGAATATTTTGAGGTATATCTTTGAGCCGGTTTTAGAAAGTGAATTTTGGTAGCAATGTGCTCTATATTATGTAAAGTGGGATAAGATTTCAATGTTTATTTAAATAAGATTTTGATAGACGTTCCTTGCTGTCCGTGATCGTGCCGCTCAGCTAGTGATCCGATGATCGGTGGTTCGAGCCCTATTCCAGGACACTAGCAAGTTAGTCTTACTTTCATAACACAGACTTTTAGATTAGTTAGAAAATAGTATCGCATCTCTATTTAAAAAAATCTGGCTAACAGAACACAGGATCTTAGCAAGGCTAAAGCGAAGGTAGGCTGGCAATCAAATGTCTTCAAACCTTCAAAGATTTATCCTTCTTAGATATCCAGGTGTGAGAGAATTGGCGTGTAATAAAGGTCAGGAGGAAATTTTTTGACAGGCCAAAACCTACCAGACTTTGTGAAGCCAATTTTGATGATGATATGAATAACTTATTTTAATTATAAAATTAGCTTGGAACATCAGAAATAGTTTAATTATAGTTTATTAGTTGAAAATAACTTGTATATTTTATAAAATATTATCCGTGATCGCGACTATGGGAGATAAAATGAAATACTGTAAAGAGTTTAAGTTTTATTAAATAAAAAAATCACTGGACTCTCGAGAATCTTCCTTGGAACACTTTTTATTACACTGTTTCTGTTTCATTGATCACTATTGAGAATATTCCGCACACAAGGAAGGTACCTACTCTTGTACTTAATCACTGATTTCCCCCTCATCAGTTTATGTTTGGTGTTCGCTGTCTGTCACAACAAAATAAACTGCGCAGCGATGGCTCGTCCGTTTGTATAGGTTGTATTATTTCGCGAATGTTCCGGCATAATTCTGTGCTTTATATAATAAATCAATAGTTTATTTTTTAATTCGATGAATTTTTTTGAGAATAAATTTACTTCAGAGAATCGTTCGATCAGTGTAACGTAAGCTAAAGTATGAAAAATTAAATTGAGTTTTTAAATAACTTTGTTAATGAAAAAAAAAATCGCAGATATTATTAAAAAGCCCCTTGTAAAGGCAACATTTTCCTTGAAAAGAGATTATCTGGAAGTAAAATTTCGAACGTGCATCTCCATTTTCCATTTTATTAAGGATATTTTAAATTTTGGGATGATGAAAGCTTGAAATACTTATGTAAGTCGAAAATTAACATAGATAAACACACACATACAGAACACAGTTTATTGTAAGAGGCTGTTATGACAGGATTAAATATAAAAATGCTAATTGTTCACTCTCTCTTTTGGTATATGTTTGATCCTTTTTACCAAAAATCACAAAAACTTATTTAACGTTGTTACCAAGAACATTTCAAACCACCGGAAAAATTAATCGGCACTAATTAATGATGATTTATTCACTTTTCCATAAACTTGGCGAATTTTCCTGTAAATTTCTACCATAATACGCATAAATTGGATTATAAATACCGTAATACCTCGATAAACTTTCTTAATCCCTTCCAGATCCTTGGAATTATACCAAACAGGAAGTATACCAAACGAATTTTTCCCAAAAGAAATAAAGAAAGTATGATTAATCCGTTCGTACCCCAAAAAAACGGATTGTTATTGGCATCTTCATCTTCTTCTTCAGCCTTCATCTCTCCACTGCTGGATATAAGTCTCTTCCATACCCTTCCATCCTTCCTTGTTACAGGCATAATATTATAAATTGAGGGGGCTGAGTAAAAGAATTTTAACACTGATTAATTAGTAGTTTACATAAAACAATCTCTACCCATAAAATGCAATGTCTGTCTGTCTGTCTGTTCTCTATACAAATCTACACCGTTTAACCGATCTGACTCAAATGTTGCATTCTAATTCTTTAGAACCCGGTGGGTAATATTGGTGATATTTTCCCCTTTCCCCTTTACCGCTCACCCTCCTCTGATATATTTTCCAGGAACACCTGTAACATTTGACCGATCTGACCCAAATTTTGCGTACTCGTTCTTTAGGACTCGGCGGCTAACAAAGATGATATTTCCCCCCTCCTCGTTTATCTTGCCCCTTCCTCTGGTATATTTTCTGTACAAATCTACACCGTTTGACCGATATGACCCAAAATTTGCATATTTATTCTATAGGACCCGGTGGAAAACCTAAGGTAAATTTTCCCCTCGCTTTTCTTATCTCGAACCTGGTCGAGTACCACCAGGTTTGATGTTTACTAAAAATTTGTCCAAAGAACTTTTCTTCTGTCTTCTCCTCAGGATTTTTCTGGTCATTCTAGACATTGCTATTATGAAGTCGTATTCCAAACAACATTCCAGACATTGCTATTATGAAGTCGTATTCCAAACAAAGGTCTCATACCAAACAAAAATTTTCACATCCAAATAGGACGTACATCTAGTTGGACTTATTTTAAAGCGGGCATCTACCTTCCGAGGTACCACTGTATGCAGTAATGTTAAACAAAGAGATATTTTATTTAAATCTCATCTCATCTCAAAGTCTCATCAAATCAAAGTCTCATCACAATGTGTTTGCTTCGTGTGAAAATTCGACATATTAACGTTGTGTTAATTTTAAATATTTTGCAATATCTTTATACTTAATAAATAGTATGTGATTTGCTATGCCTTTGCTTTATTCAGAATTCAGGCGTTGCCCATGTTTTAGGTGAATAAAATAATTAAGTGAGGAAATATACCAGGAGAAACTAACGTACCTATAATATGAATTCGCAATGACAATTTTTTCAAGAACATTTTAATCCATCAGCACAGTGTAAGCTAGCATAAAATTATGAAAAAACCAAACAATGTTCCAGGGAGTGGTAACCTTTTGGGACCGCGCTTGCTAAAACAAGCTATATTTAGATGCGTTATTAAAATGTGGGGGGTGAAAATATATTAAACGTGTTATGCTTTTGACTACGTAATTCACACTGAAAGTTAGTTAGGTATCTGTAAAGTTATTAAAGTAATGTCCAAGTAAAGTTTATTAATATATATTTCACAACCTTTACATAATAAGCAAATGTTTTATTATTTTTTGATTTGGCATTAACTTTGTGGAATAACATGATCGATTTATAAGTAGATTAAACTCTTATATAAGACCACTTTTGAGTTTAAGTATATACTACTAGTTTCGAGAACTACGGGTGAGAATATAAACTGTTTATATTCTCACCTGTAGATGAGAACACTTGCAGTTCTCGAAACTACTAGTGTATACTTAAACTCAAAAATGATCTTATACAAGTGTTTTATTTATATATAATTAAATAAATCTTTTCTTATATTAAAATTATAATAATAATTCAAAGGTCGGGAATTCGTGTCTCATTCTAGAAGAGATGTAAGTTAGCCCTGTTTTCATAGCACAAGCGTTTGGCTAACATTAAGAATATTAATGTGACTCTTTTCATCTCTATTTAAAAAAAAACATTTTGTCAATGTATTAAAAATGTTAATATATGCATTTAACACTAATCAAAATTCTATGAAATATTTTTTTTTCTTATTGGGCAAGGTCCATTCGAAGGGAAGCTTTTTACTGGGTATTTTATGTTGCAATAAGCTTACATAATTACTTTGCTTTAAAAATAACATGACACCGATTCCATAATACCTGAATACAAATATTTGAATAAAATAAATAAATTCTATTTTATTTTATACAGAATACGTGCAACGTGTATCCCTAGTAATTAAAAAAAATATTTTGACGTAGAACCAGATGTAAGAATTTGCCAAATTATCTATGAAATAAAAATATTATTAGAATGAAATAAAAATTAAAGAAATAGTAAATATTAATATGTTAATGTTGGTCTCGTATAATATATCAAGACAAACGAGACATCACGAAGTGTTCTTTGTAGGGAACCACAGGAATAACTATGCCTTAAATTCATTGATAACCGGAACTGAAAAATTACTTAGAAGTGGATTAAATGGACTAAATTTTTATTTACTTTATAATCTCCTTGAATCAGTACCGTTCTGAATTTGCTTTTTACTTACTATTGTTTATTTTATTTTATTATTATTGTTTACGATTATACTAATCATTGTTTATAAATGTATTTATTTTTAAGTGTTTTAATGATTTTTCATTTCTCTTTTAATTATTTATTTTAATTCTATGCATAAAATTAAATATGTTTTATTTTTATGAATCACACGGCTTATTATTATAAAACGTATTTTATGTTAGCCATGTAAATTTATTGTACTTTATATTATATTGTAAAATACCACTAGGGCGTTGGTAAATAAATAAATACATTAATAGAGACGAGGCTCGAACTCCGGACCATCTAGTCACTAGACGTCCATGTGAAGGCGTTGCGAACCAGTAAAATGTTCAACATGTCATTTGGGCACGCGCACCCACGCGCGCTACATCTGCACGATACATTGTACTTTAAGTTTCAGCTATGAGAGATGACAACGAAGGTACGTACATTGGATACATCTTGAAATTTCTAACGTCCCTGTGGTCCCCTATCTGGTAAATGAGAACATAAACCTCGGCTCCGGTCCGTGGGGCATCGTTTTGTTTTCCACATAATGGCGAATTCGCGCTTTAATCATATTATCCCCCACTGCTTAAATTCAAGTAATCAAAGACACGTCCGTAATAAGGTCGGAGAATGCGTAGGGGAACCGGTCATGATCCCGAAACCCAAAATCTCTTAATTTAAAAATTTTCTTCTTCTTCTTCAACTCCATTTAGACTGTTTGTGCAGGAGTTTCCTCTTGTGATGCTGAATTCCAGCTATCTCTCCACCGCTTTGGGGTTCTCCCTGGTGGACGCTGTCTATCTGGTACGCCATGCAGAGCTATGTAATTCTTGTTGTACTCTTTCTCCGGCATCATAGTCGTAGATAATGCTCATGTTCATCTCAATATCTATAGCCTTCCTTTGCTTCTTGCTGTTTATTTAAGGTAAAGTGATTCTTTTTCTTTTGGTCGACATCCTGTTCTATAGAGTATTTTATTTTATTTTAATGAAGGATGTGAAGTTTTATAATCTGTGCATAGCGTAAGATCAATTGTCGCATGAAAATAGTGAGATGCTCCTAACAACATCAGCGCAGTTTGACGACACCTCATTTGACATTATATAGGTAGATCACGCTACATATCTTACAACACTAAATTATTGTACTGGTGAATGATAACCCAATGCTCAAAAATATAAGACAAATAATAATAAGTGATGAAAATATTAGTTTTTATTTAATATTTGCTCCTTTAGATGAAGAAATTAATCATAATTAGTATTAATGTGAAACAAACTGATTTCTAAGATCTTTTAAATTAATTTATTTGCTTATTTTATATGATATACATCAAACACTTATAGTTTAGCCAAAACTCCAGATCATAATGCCTGGTTTGCATAATGATAGAAATATATTTGACATCCGTGTCGCCCACCCAGACAACATGAAGGTTGATACACATATTTTGATTTAAAGTGATTTATATGCCAGTACTGTGTAACTGTTGGGTGTTGAAAAGTGATGTTGTACCATAGTCTATTTAGACATAGAAACACAAGATGCAATTTCTGCTTCGGTTTTTAATGACAAGTGTTTGTAAATCCCTTACACTCCACATTCCGCTCACTCGAAATTTTCGCCGCTGTCGCCCACACCTGACTACATCTTGAACCTCGCAGACCTCCCGGATCGCGACGCCCTCACGCGATCATGCAGAGTTTACCCAGCAATAATAGCACGCAAAGTTCTCATTTCAGTTGTATATGTTTTGTATAATACTCATAATCCTGAAAAGCCAATATTCCGATGTATGAGGGGAATATAAGCAAAGACAGCTACATCCAATAAATAAAATAAAATGTTTTTAATGCATTCACCGAGGAAAGCTACTTCAGAATATATTAAATTCAAGATTTTATAGGTAATATAGCTCTATCCCTTCAAAAATCGTGTTTCCAAATTACCATTAAAAGCAAAAGCAGCAATATCCTCTTTAACCAATCAACCCCTAAGGATGTATCATATACCGAAATGGCCCCTTCATGTTAAAGTAAGAGTTGTTGTCGATTTTAGACTGAAAGGTCATAGCAAAAGACAGCAATATTTAATTTTATAAATAGCAAAAGCAGCAATGTCCACAATTTGATTTAAAAGTTATATGCATATAATATATGATACACATACATATCGAGGGTCCTCAGCTAAAAGGGCATTATGAATTATTTTGAACTTTATAAGAGAGCAAAATAAAGTTCTGTCAATTTGATTATTAAATGAATTACATGTTTGTTTGTCAACAAATTTGGACCGTCGATATATAAAATTATATTAATATATTAGATGTTGAGATGAGAATTAGATATTTTGATTTATATATTAATAGGACATACTTAACCACTTGTTAATGTAAAGATGAAATTCAACTGTGTAAAAGTACATTTTTGTACAAGGTACAAGTCATTTGCGATGGGTTATAATTGATTAGTAAATAATTAAATTTCTTATACAAGTCTTATACAAAGAACTTCTGGACTCAATGCTCAAAAATCCAGTATAGAAACGGCCTATATGAAAGCGACACCCAGAGCCGAAGAGGAAACGGCCAGAGAATGAGAAGAAGTGACCCTAATAGCCGAATAGTCTATCTAGGCACAGAGTTCGGAAAGTGCCAAGAAGAAGATAGAAGAATCATAAAATTCCTTATGTAGTAAGTATTATGCAGTTTGACCTAAATTTGATATGATGAAATCATTTAGAGATATAATGAAAATTGTAATCTTCGAATAAGAGGAACGTCATTGAATTGGTTTAAATAACACCCTAGTTACAGATACCAAATCACTACAAAAGTGACCTAATATCTGACCCCCTTCTTATCTCTTTCCGAGTACCATAAGGAACCTTTCCTATTTATTATTGATAAAAATAACATAACGAAAATGCTAAAACATTGCAAAATAAGATTATTTGTAGATGATTCACTTATATAGATACATCGCAAAAGTCAGTTACGTATTTTTAATGTACAGATTAAATATTATTTAAACAATATGGCTGAAGAAGAAAAAGCTAAAATAAAATTTAGGCAGTTGCGTATCGTAGGTGGTGAAAGGTTTAAGGAAGAGACTGAAATTAAATAATAATTGAGAGACGCAATGAATTGAAGATTAAACTTTCCGCAAAATACGTGGCAAAGGTTAGTAAAAAAAGTATTTTTAGAAGGATAAGAAGATTCAAGAGTCAGTTTATTATTACTGCTACTATTACTGTTCCCTATATAAATAAGAAGCAACTTGTTCATAGCTAATGAAGGAAAAAAGCAATAATTTTATTTATAAGTTCTGCAAAATAAAGCTATGAGGAAAATGAATATTGCTATGTAAACAAATAGATATATATATGATCGGAGTAAAATGTTGAAAGAATTTAACATGATGAATGATGATAACCTTGAAACAGAAAATATTATTTATCACAAAGCTATGATTTTAACAATATTTTTGTGTATGTGCTTAGAATACAATAACTGGATTTGTCCAATGATTATTATTTAATTAAGATAGATTATAGAAGTCTCACAGAGACGAGGCTATTTATATGAGAAACATGTTTGGAAGTATAAGTTGGCTTAAGAATCACTACACAATGTAACGTTCACCAATTCCATCGTAAGAACATCCACACAGTATCAAACTTTTGAAAGTTGTATAAATTTTCCAAATTAAAACCTTCCATATATTTGAAAAGACTATGCTAAAGACATCTTTAGTCCTTCTCATGAAATAGTGTATACATAGATTTCGTAGCTGGTAATGATACTTACGAATAAATAAAAATATTCGCGGGAAAAATATTGACAGAATTAATTTAAAAAAAATATGCAAATTGTTGCGAAAAAATTGTATAAAATTTTAATTAAACTAACTAAATATATGCTGCATAACGTTATAAATAGGTTTTAAAAATTGAAATATCTCACAAGAAAAAGCTTTTTAAATGGTAAACATGTTGTTCTTACGGTGAAATTGGTGAAAGTTGCATTGGGTTAAGTCATCACTTAAACCAGGTAATACAGGTCATAAGCCCTGTGGCTACCCTACAAAGACTTCCATCCACGTTTCCCATATAAAGTCTCTGTGAGACTTCTATAATTTATCTTAATTAATAGTTCGTTTTGTGACGTTTGTGTACGCCTTAGGCCCGGTTGTTTCAAGTTCGATCAAAGTAAGCGGTCGATAAAAGCATAGATTTTTACGAAAACGGATCGTCTGATTGGTGGAGAACGTAAAATTTCAGTTTAAACGCTTACTTTGATCGAATTTGAAACAACCGGGCCTTACTGTGTTTGTCACTTCATTGATTTTATTGAAATTAATTTTTCGCCGACTTGTTTCGATTGACTGATCGATTTACGCAGTTAAATTTAAGCAAAGGGAGTTTTGTCTTGAACGGTTACTTTTTAAATTAAAGTAAATTTTTATGAAGGAAAACAATTATTTAGTTGTTCTAACTTCAAACTTAGTTCATTCCGTGTACCTAAAAAGCCCTAGGGACTACTAAAATACTAACTTATTAATTTACCATCATGTTCTTTCCGCGTCTAGTAAGTAGAATGTACGACGTTTGCAAGAAAAGCGACCTTATGAGGAAAGTTAGCAAGTTGAAAGTAATGGTTTTTGAAAGGGAGAAAAGTGAGACGAGGTGTGAAATTCTGGGCTTGACGATTATTTTCGAATGGTGCATTGATGGGTTATTTCAAAGAAAATTTTCAAGACTACCTTAATTAATGTTTATCGAATATTCGACTTTGTTGTTTCCCGAATGGCTGTGGAATTTATTTATTTCGGTAATAAAATAGATACAAGTGAATGGTATGTATGAATAAGAACATGAGTTATCCGAATCGAACATATTATTAACTTGTGTCCCAATATATTTCACATAGAAAATATAAATATAGAGATATTAATATTCAATGATTTTGTCTGCTTTTAAAAGTTTGTCACTGTGGATAGTGCCCTAAATGTTGCGCGATAATTTTTTTTTCTCATGTTTTCCTTGACACTCTTGCCATGACAAACCAAACCAAACCATATTATTTTTTTGTAATAATTTTTTTTTCTTTATAATTAATAGAATCTTGACTAAAATGTTATCTACCTCGTTCCATCTTCACCTGAACTGTAACTGGAATATTGTTTGTTTTAGAATATTTTATTACTAACCAAATAATGTACAATATTTGTTCAGATATTCTATTATATTCTATTATTAATTTTATTAAACATCGTAAGTATACAGAATTAAACAAGACTTTTATTTTTTTACATAAAATCTGAATTGTGTCAGCGCTGTTCAAATCTCTAAATAATTGTGCTTACTAGTGCATTAAATGCTTCACGCGCGGGCGCCCCATTACTTGTACTCTTTGTTCCTGATGACCTGAATAACAGGAAGTCTCCATCAGCTAGTTCAGAAGCAGTCTGCAAGCTAAAGGCATCAAGATCTTGAAACAAAAAATATGCCGTTTCCAAGTATCTAAATAACTTTGCAAATCAGTGTTAGCATCATTAAAATATTAGTAAGGTGAAAAACCACATGCTGACATGTTCGAAAATTAAAATATATCCCGATAGATACGTAAGAAGTTATTCACCTAGCTGAAGTTAAAAACCTGCACGATACTTACCTAACAATTTTTTTATTATCGTATGTACAATCCCCAGCAACGTTATCTAACGAGTGAAACTTAGAAATGTTAAAAATAATATATATATATATAAATATATTAAAAAATTATTTCTTCCTTTCTTCGTAGTGATTTGCACAAATAACATATATTTAAAAAATAAACAGGTTTTTTAAATATTTATATTATTATATTATATAAATTTTATAGTTATCTAATTTACAGGAAAGTAAACCCATTAAAATCACGATAAAATATTATATTCTAATATATATTTTTTGTTTCGATGTGAAATATGTTAGGAAACAAGTCAATATATTCGACTCTGATAATTCATGCTCTTATTCATATATATCGTAAACTTGTGTTGGTTATATTTCCGAAAAAAAATATCACAAACTGAGTATCTTGTTGGTCTTGTGGTTAGGACACTCGCCTCGTGATCCAAAGATCGCGGGTTCGAACCTCACTCCAGACTAGCAAGTTAGTTATATTTTCATAGCACCAGCGTTTAGCTTAGTTTGAAAAAATAATAATATTGATGTGACACGTATTCCACGTTTGCACCTCTATTTAAAAAAAATAAAATAACATAAACGGCTTGGCGAAATACAGTACATGTGTTTGGCTGAAATAAATGTGAAATGACCTTGCTGAAGTGAGAAGTTAATTAATTAAACAAAATTAAAAAAAATTTAACCATAAAAATATGTCTTAAAAATATCTCATCTAATTTTTTTTTTGGCATAATATTTATATATGCATTCATAGCGGCAACATTATATATGTTTTATGTTTATGTCTCGAATGAAAAGCTGCAATAATAAGGTACATCGCTGAGGAAAATGAAGTATAATTGCACAGTACATTGTACAGAATGAGTTAATGACAATCAGTCGACGTTCATGTAATGTTCCTGGAGATATGTGCATGATGTCAACAGACGAAACAAAGAGAATTAACGGAACATTTAGCGCGAAGTCCACACCGTAGCTCCCAGGATCAAGCTCACGATGTACCACCTCATAAAAGGCCGAAGATGGCAGTATGCAAAGAGAATGAAATGTTCTATTTTATACCACTCTATACTGTTATGTAAACCTGATAGTTACTTTCATGATCGTTCAACATTTTATAGAAGCACATTTCGATTCCTAAGGGATAAGTATACAGGGTTATTTGTAAAACACTAATAACCTCGCAGGACTATATTCCTGCCTTGATTATGAGTCGAAATTGTTCAAGCTATTCTGACCTAATATCAATAGTTTAGGAGATATGCGACATCAAAGTTTGCATTTTTTTTTCAATATTTCTGAGTTCTTTTTTGTAAAACGTTGGACAATCATTACAGTAACTTATATCGATTATGAAAAATTCATTTTCTTTAATACAAGTCGAATAAAATAATAAAAAACTTCGAATTCCGATTGGAATTTTTTTCGGGGTTTTTATCGTTTTATTTAACTTGTATTGAAACGAATGAATTTTTCGTAATCGATATGAGTTACTGTAATGAGAGTCCAAGTTTTACAAAGAATAAGTCATAAATATTGAAAAAAAAATGCAAACTTTGATGACGCATATATCCTTAATTATTGATAATTAGGTCATAATAGTTTGAACATTTTCGACTCATAATCAAGACAGAAATGTAGCCCTACGAGGTTATTAATGTTTTACAAATAACCCTGTATATTTTTTATTTGTTTGATCTTAGTTATCTTTTTAATTTCTGCGTGTGGGCTATTGAAATTCTTTACTATTAAATATAATTTTGCTGATATTTTTTGATGTTGCATTTTGGTATTTTGATTTTTTTTAAATCTTAAGGATGTCGTTGTTTCAAATTTTGTATTTTTTGTAACTAACCAACTAACTAACCACCACGCCGTTTCCCCGCAGGGGTAGGCAGAGAGGATTGAACGCCACATTCTTCTGTCCTGGCACACCATTTTTGCTTCGGCCACATTCATACATCTTCTCATACAAGTTCTACGGCTGTTGAGGCTTTTAACAGGGGCATCCTCAAATACTTGTAAATACTCAAATACTTGTAAATACTCAAATATGCGAAAGACCTGGCACTGATCGTGCCAGGTCTTTCGCGGACGCCCTCTATTCCTGTTGTCTTCAACAATCGCATTATATATTTTCTTAACCATCCTTTCCCCGTTTATATGTTCCACATGACCAAACCATCTCGGCACTCATTTCTTTATTCTGTCTACCACACTACAGCCAGCATTACATTCACTTCTAATTTGTTCATTCCTCACTCTAGTGACCAAATATTTTCCACACAGGCGTCTTAGTGACCGCATTTCCACCGCGTTGTGTTCTTTCAAATATTTTCTTGAATTATTTGTGAAAAATATTTTTTTTTAATTTATTTTATTTTCGGAACTGGGAATTTCGGCAAGAGTGTGTCGAAAAGGTTGATTTTTTAAAATATTATTTTGATAATCGTTATTTGTGTAACTTTTAGTGGATTCATTGCGTTATCGTATACCCCTCCCCACCCAATAATGCCATACGTATATGACGTCGGTGTGCGCGCAATAGTTTTTTTAAATAATCTTTATTGCCATTGTCACAAATGTGCCGTTGCCGTAGCGTGACGCGTGTTTTTGGTGTGCAACCGGTCGACACGCACAGCTCAGTATGAAGTCGAAATAATATATACAAACACACGATCAATAAAAGGAGTGTTGACGGCCGACGGAAAAAAATAATAAACCTTGAGCCGTAAGTCGTGTTGGTGATTACGATAAGGACTATGTTCTAGGAAAGGCTCGAATTTTGAAATGCGTACTGTCTCTAACGGGCGTCAACAGCTGGAGCACGTGACGCACTATCATCTCCAGTGCTCAGTGTTGTATCTTACAGTTCAAGGAAAATCAAACGCTGTAATATTTCTATCATTAAACTTGCCCAAATACTGGACTTCCGCGGAGATCCCTTAAGGCAGTCATGTCCAAAAATAAACAAAAAATTGGTTCATATTGTCTGTTTATTTATCTATGATAAACAGTTATTGTCTTTGTACACTTGTATATAAAATAATGTAATTACGGTAACATTTTGATTACGCGTCGCGTGGGCGTCCATTTGTTTCGGGGCAATCCTGACTACGTTTGCTAAAATGCGGGGCAATTCATAAATTTATATTTCTATAAAAAAGAAAATGAATACACCAAAACTCTTAACTGTTAGTTATATATCCCAACTCGGGATATGGAGAAGAGGAAGGAAGAGTAAGAGGCAGAATGGTTTACGAGATTCTCCGATATCTGTGTGTCAACGGACCCTAAATGAGATCCTGTGATGTCTGCACGCCAGCTAAATGAAGAGAAAGCGAGAGGGCTGGTTCCCAATCTTTTTATAGCAGCGTCACCTTCTACTCCTATAAACGTGGCCTACCTGAACACATCGCACTTATTATTCAAAGAAAATTATGAAAGTACGGAATAATAAAATGTAACCCAAAAAATCTCCAATTTCAAGTGCCACTGTGTAGGATACATTTGTCGTAGAGACTGGAAATGGACATGGAGTCCGGGCTTTGATAGAAGAAGAGAGATTGACCGTCCATGCAGGATTGTAGACAGAGATGATTGGAGATCCTTGGGGGACAAGAGAGGCGTAAAGACACATGCAGAGGATGATGATAAAGAGAATTAAGAATTAAGAGAGATTTAAGAAGTTGCACTTAATTGGAGCACAGTGCATTTAACAGTCATAAAAATGACTGTTGATCTATGACATATTTGCAAGAGCATAATTTTTACTTTTATAAAAACGAGGACCAAAAAAATATATTTTACTTTCGGTTGTTTAAGAAGATTAAACAAAGATTTCAGTTTGAAGGTTAAAATAGGCTGTAGAAAGAATGAACAATATTAAATAATATAAAAATATTGAAATTTTGTACATGGATTGAATATTTATTTATTTAAAAAAAAATCCTTGTTTACAAATAAAGGTACTTAATACTAATTTAACAATAAAACATAAGATATTTTACACATTTTTTTGTTTTGTTTAATTTGTGGATTATGCCACTCTACTAGGCTACGCCTGTCCCAGAGTGGCGTTATAGAACACAATTATAATATTTTTTCGAATTCGTCAGTAATATTTATTTTCATAAGGTAGTAATTATGTATCTACAAAGTATCAAGTGCAATGTTAGTGAAAGTTGAGTGAGTCATAAGTCCAAGTGTAAATATGTGTAGAATAATTGTTTAATGTAAAAAGGGTTAAAGTTTTGTTTAAGATTATTTTTTATTTTCCTTAATTAATTTATTTATTTATACAGGTATATATTTTTATTTGAAGACATTTTTATGCAATCACAGTAAGTAAATTTTCAGTTGCTGTTCTACCTTTGGAGGTAAGCCAGTTGTTTGCTAATATATATACCCACTAAATTGTTTTTTTTAAAGGAAATGGGGTTTATTTGATATATATACTTGCGAAATTAGCTGTTCAGTCTCACTGTATAAAATCACTTTTTTCTTTCTTCCTTGTGAACGTTTAAGCCTTTACTTTGTATCTCTATGTTTGCTGTGTTTACATTTAAGTGATGAAAAGCTTTTGAACTTATTGTATTATATTTGTATTACCCATACCATGTTATGTGTTTTTCATTGTTTGTTAACCATTCATTAAAAAATAAAATAAAATAAAATTATTACTGCCATAATTTATGACTCAATACTGTTAGAATCTGGTCCTGCGATTTATACTCGAGCGTATACGATGCTATGTATACATTTTATTACGACGTGAAATACATATGTAAATATTATATTGTTAGCGTAATTTTACAATGCGCAAATAAAATGATCCTCATCTTATTAACTAGACCATATCTGCAATAAAAGCGAGTGCCTCCCGGAAAGATTCTCAGCATTGTTTAGAAATAGAAAATATAATGCATCTGCAAGACTGAGAAATATAAAATGTCTTGAAATAAAAAATGCTTAAACATGTAAATGAATTTTCACGAGGAAATAAGGTTGGCGTAAAGGTGTATAAAGGACAGTGGCTGCCGTGAATTCGCTGGGACTCGCTGATTCTGTATGTGTCTAGAAATATATAAAGATTAGCCAGAATATTTGATATTTAGATAATCATAGGAGTTCCATCGGTAGACTCCAAAACTTATGGTGTGACTGTCAAGTCAAGTAAAACTAGTCATGTTAAGAAGATCAACATAGACAGGGTGTAACAGAGCTAGTCCACAATATCTTCATTATGAGTCAAAAATGTTCAAGCAACCAGTCAAGGAGATAAGCGACATCAAAATTTGCATTTTTTTTTTTCAATATCTCTGACTTATTTTTTGCAAAACGTTGGATTATCATTACAGTAACTTATCTAATATGAAAAATTCATTCCCTTTAGTATAAGACAAATAAAATGATAAAAACCTTTCAATTCCAATTTGAAAACATTCCAATTGGAACAAGGTTTATATTATTTTATTTAACTTCTATTGAAAGGAATAAATTTTTCCTGATCGATATAAGTTACCGTAATGATAGTTCATTCGTTTTGTAAAAAATATGTCAGAAATAATGAAAAAAAATGCGAATTTTGGTTTTGCGTAACTCCATAACTATTAATTTTATGTCATGTTTGCTTGAAAGTTTTCGATTCATAATCAAAGCAAAAATCCACATGTAAAATATTGTGGAATAGCTCTGTTACACTCTGTATACATTTGTTAGTAACAGTGTAAGATATATCAACAACGATGTGTAAAAAATAAATATAGAGAGTAAGACGGATAGAACTAATAACTGATAAAAAGCAATCAAATAAATGTACAAGGCGAGTGTGATGGATTCGGTAGAAACCCGAAAACTAAATAAGGGTCGATCCACACTATCGGGTCGCTCCCGGTTCGCTCTCGCTCAAGTAAAATCTCATGACGTCCACACTAGAGTGCGACCAGTATAAATTGGCGTGCGAGAGAGGGCGTCCCTGTCGCGAAACAGAAGTTGCCAGGGTGTTAATTTATTACACAATACATAATATATAGAGTGTCAGGTGATCGGTGTCGGAGCTTTTAATTGAAATCTAAAGTCCTGTAAAACGGTAATATTGGTCCATTATTTGCTTTTTCAGCTTCTTTAATACTTCATTGGCAATTGTTCTTGCACCACCCCGGACTATTTTGGAAGTTTTGGACATAATAATTCAGTGTATATTGGAAATCAAGATGTCACAGCTTACGCGCAAATACGAGATAGAACTGAATGACAGGGCGGGGGTTACAGCCGGGTGCGGGCGGGGCGGGTTTTAGTTCCAAGTCGCCGCACGCCAATTTACGTTGTTCAAGCTCTAGTCGGTCAGTTTCGATCACGCTTCATCTTTCAAGTCGGATGTTTATTTTGTATTTATTCATCAAAATTATTTTAGTTACGAGTTAGCTAAGATAGTTAAAAAAGATAAAGTTACAAAAATATTTTAAATAAATAATTTAATTATATTTTTCATAATTGCATGTTTTTTGTGTACTCATTATTGTACAAATTAATTTGAAATTTAATTGATGCTATGCACTCAAGATAAGAACGTGGACTGACGTTTGGTCATTCACACTATGGATGCAAGCCAGGACAAGTTAGATCCCGCTGCAGTAAAATATTCTTCGATACTATACTGTATCGGAGCGTGATCGGACCGAGACCGGACCGGGACCGGACCGGGACCGGGCGGGACTGGAGCGGGCCAATGTATATATTTTATTCAAACGTGACGGACCGATAGAGTGGATTAAGCCTAAAAAAGTATGGAAGGCTAAAAGTCCTCGCCTTTTATACAAAACATGTTGATTCCGCGATGCTTCGAGAACGTTCCACACATTTCTATGAGTATCTCCATATATCCAGTGGCCTCTCCATACTTCCAGTAATTACTAGAATAGCTCAGTCGATTCCAGACGCGGTGCGGCCTGTTCGAGAGACGTTCGACAACGTCTGATTCTACCATCTGGCGACAATATGTATGTGGTCTAATGCGCATGTGTGGAAGAGCGTGACCTGCCGGAATCCTACGAAAAATGATAAAATTTTATTGTTATAAAAAATGCATAACAATAATAAATTGGTCTTACTATTATTGTTCATTGGCAATTTGATAATGCAACGAATTCAGTACTACGTTATTAATAATTTCACAGTTTGGTAATAGTTAACATTCATGAAAATTAACGAAGCTTGATTAGTGCCATATATCGTGTAATAAAATTGGATACCATAGATATGTAATTCATTTAAACTGCATATAGTGCTTAATGGTGAGCATTCACACGAGAATTGGAATTAGAATTTGGCAGATACGATCACAGATACGTACAGACGGATACAGCATATATGAAATTTTATTATTTAAGGGAAGGATTCTTATGTTTGTTATCAAGTATCAAGCATCACTGATGAAGATATATTATAAATGCCTCACAGAGACAAAATTATATATTTTTTAGGGAAAGTAGGTAAGGAAGTCTTTGGGTGTTGATAGGGATTACGACCTATCGTACGGATGGTTTAAATGATCACTTTACACAATGTAACGTTCACCATTTCCACCCATGGTAGAATACCACGTCTCTCAAATTTTTTGGAAGTTCTATATATTTAAATTTTACAACCTGTTTCGTATATGTGTTGTTATAATCATTAGCGCGACCGGCATCCAATTCTTTTTTATTCTCCTTAAATGAAATGAAAATTTCTATCATAAAAATAGATATCTCATTAGTGACATCTTTATTTAATTTAAGGAATGAAAAAGCTTTGGAAGCCGGTCGCGTTAACGATTATTACAAAACATATACCAAACAGGTTGTAAAATTTAAATATATACAATTCCAAAAAAATTGATAGACGTGGTATATGGAAATGGTGAACGTCACATTGTGTAAAGTGATCAATTAAGCCAGCCGTACGATAGATCGTAAGCCATATGAACACCCAAAGACTTCCATACCTACATTCTCTAAAAAAATAATATAATTTCGTCTTTGTGAGACATCTATAATATATTTTGATTAATGATGTTACTGTGACAAAATCCAGTACTGTACAATACAGTAAAAAATTTGGACGTACTCAAAATATTCATCACTGATGACTTCGGAAAAATAATGCGGTGCGTTGTCAACAGTGTCGCAACTTAGAAATAAATTGAAAATGAAGAAAGCGGCGGCCAACGTCTGTAACGCGAGATTTATGGTAATTACTGGCTACATGCCTCCGGGAATTTCACAAGGAATTAGGTACCTGTAGAGCCTAATAATAGTGTTAGTCAAGGTACGTTGCGTGATTCTACTATGACATGTTATTTCATACTTAAAATATTAAGAAATGCGGGTTATTTATGAACACCCTGTTTCTAATATATTTTATCACTGCAATCAATCGCGGAAGTTCGAAATATGGAAAATCAAAATGTTACGACCTTGCCATTTTCAGTGACGCAAATCAAGAAATTCAGACCCGGGAAATATCCGGACAACAGGGAACCCACAAAGGCCGCTGCTGTGAGATGCACATCAATTTTCACGGAGAGGGGCACTGAACGAAACATTTGAAACGTAAACAAAAATTAATAAAAAATAACAAGGAAATTTTAAAAAGAAAATTTATTTTAACAACAATTTTAAAAATGTAATTTCCGTTCATAGATACGACAAGGGTATGCAAATTTACTAGAAAATGGCGCTACCGGTAAAACTGTGATATTCTGAATTTAATACCGGTAATTTTGAAGGTGTCAAAAAATAAAATTATGGCGTTACATCAGGTCGTATTCTGAAAATAGCAATCATTGCTATTTTAGTATCTTAACAGTTATTGTAAAACATTATAACGTCGTCAATTTTGACTTTATTAAGTTTTGAGGTGGAATTAATGAATTCAACTCAATGAGAATGCTCTAAAACGTAAACAAACGTCAAGTTTTTTTATTTATTTTTATTTTTTTTATTTATTTATTAACGCCCTATAGGGCTTTTACAACAGATAGGTAAAGTGTACATTAACAGAATATATAGTTTAGAGAAAAAAATAATAACATGTAAACAAAATAATGACATTAAGTGGAAAGAAAATACTTAAAATACAGATACAAATATACAAAGATAAATATAATATAAAGTAAAAAGCATGTATATAAAAAGCAAAACATAATATAATAGAAATTCAAAAACAAAAAAAATAAAATAATGTAGAGTAAAAAGATATAGCACAAGCTTTGAAATTCATAATATAATAAAAAATTTACATACAAATACAAATCAATTATTTAAGTCCAATTCGACAAATACTAGTAATCTTTCAATACACCCTTTAATATATGTTTGAATAATATATCTACAGTTATTGGCAAAGACGTCCAGTTGCTCGTATCTGTTTGTTAGTCTAGGAAGCCTTTGCAGTGGGGAATTAAAGAAGTAGTTACCAAGTTAGTAACTGCAGTTTCCACGGCAAAACCGGCATGACTTCTAGTTATGCGAGACGGAATACGCAAGCAGATACGTTCTAGTAGTTGAGGAAAGTCGATAGTACCATTTATTAGTTTGTTTATTGTGTACAAATTGTAAATTGAGAGTATAAAATAGCGCGTTAAGATATATTATATACGTATATAATTTATCTTAACCTTCGGCTACTGGAAGACCTAAAATAGGCGACCGTAGCGGGGTATAAAGTGACCCCAGTGAAATTTGCGTTTTAATGAAGTACTTAGCTGTAACCCGTCGCGTCGGTACTTTTACATGCCGGTTTCTAAAGAGTAAGTATTTATTATTTTATAAAAAAAGGAGAAAAAAAAGAGAAAAAGTTTTATTTTATACTGTGAAGAAGTTACGAACGTTACTCAAAGTTACGACGGACGGACGGACGTACAGCGAAATTATTATAATTGGAATAATAGTTTGAAAATTATCAATATTATTTTAAATTAAATTTCTTATGCAATGTGAAAAAGATTCTACTAAATTTGTCGTCATTTTATAAGAAACCGTAGTATTTTGACGTCTTATCACTCACAAGTGTCCCGCCAATGGAAACTTTGCAAGCAAAAAGACATAACTGAATCGTACGGAATATTCCTGATTGTCTATGGAAAAACATATTTTTTTCTACTTTTGACTTTGTCTTATTACATATTATCATTTTATTTTCTTCATTATTGAATATTTCAAAGAATACCTTTTTAATAATTATTAAATAGTTTTAAAAATAAGGTTTTTGGGGTTATTTTGCGCCCGGTTCCGGAATGGGAGTGTCAATTGTGAAATAATAATTTTCATATTTGTTGTGAAAAGCCTTTTAATTAACCTGTTAACCCTCCATGTATTGAATTCATGTCGAGACTTGTATGGATGACCTAATAATACCTTTGTTGTTCGAAAATATACGTTCTGCCCTTTCCTGGGCGCAACGTATACTTCAAGGACGTATTTATACGTCCTGCCCGTACCTGATATTGCTTACGTTTGACGTATTTATACGTCCCGACCGGTTAACAGGTTATGTTTGAGGCTCCTGAAAAACAGAGAGGTGTATCCGTGGGATTTGCTGCAAACACCGCCAGCACCAATCAATTAGATTGTAAGTAGACTCTCCAAGACAAGCTAATCAATAGTATATAATAACATATTTTTTATGCCCATGTAACTAATATCTATAATTTGTTACAACACGTCCATCATGAACCTATTTATAATTTAAGTGAATTTTTAATTATTGCGTTCGTTGTGTTAAGTACCTAGCTAATAAGAAATGCGAGCATCGTCTGCCATTTAGCACTCCATCTTAGCGATACACGAATCGTTCCGTAATCATTTGGGTTGACTGAATGAACCCATTATGACGTCACGCATAGCGACGGCCCAAATTAGACCCAGCCTAAATTCATATAAATTTTTACTTTAGTCTTAATTTATTTTTGTGTTAAATAAAACGGATATTTTATATGAACCGTATATTTCACTGAGAAGCAAATCTCGATAATTCGCAGAAGTCCTATCCAGCGTCATCAGGAGAGCGTCCTATCACGACGGAGGTGTAGGAGGTTCGTATAAAATATTCGTTTTCTTTAACACATAAATATGTCCAACGACCGTAATAATAACTTAAACTCGTTAATTTATTTATTTTGGACCAAATTTATTTATTTATTTATTTAATGTTTATGGAAGACCATCAGCACAAAAAAAAGCATAGAAAACATTGATACAATATAGATGGCCAATTACAGGTCTCCACATTTAGAAATATGTCAGTAATGATAAATATTTATGAATGACTAAGGCATATTAAAAACTATATAGAAAGAAAGAATAAAAAATTTAAACAAAAGACAAAGAAACTTAATTATTACGTGGAAAAAAATTCAGCACTCAAAATTTTTCTTAATCTTGTGTGGCTGCACTCGAACAGATCAATATCCAATAATCTTATCAGTTTATTGAATGCATCGCATACCCTCAAGAAATATGAATTACGACGATAGTTGGATGAGGTAAAATCAATGTGAAAGACTGGGTTGTGTCTACGAGATCTACAGGGAACATGCAATTTTAGTCTATTTAATAGTTCAGGACAGTCGACGTTGCCTGATACAATTTTTAGTAGGTACATCAAATCACCTATTTCCCGATATATATACATCCATCATTACCATCTCCATGCATTACCATCTCTTTTGCAAAAAGGTTGTTCCTTTATATGCTTGTTATATCGATATCGCCCATCTCCTTAGTAAGACTCTAAGAATTTGTATAAAGATTCTGTAACTAAATATTATATATTTAACTTAGCTAAGAGTAGCTTGTTGGTTATGTGGTTAGGACTCTCGCCTCATGATCCAAAGGTCGCGGGTTCGAACCTCACTCCAGACCAGCAAGCGTTTAGCTTAGTTTGAAAATAGTAAGAATATTGATGTGACACGTATTCCGTGTTTGAATCTCTATTTTAAAAAAACCTAACTAACAAACTTTTACATCGTTTCCCCATGGAGGTAGACAACTTTATATGTCTGTTGTATCGATATTGCCCATGTTCTTAGTAAGACAATAACTAACCTTCACATGGTTTCTCCACGGGGGTAGGTTGCGAGAATGCGAGCGCCACACTCTTCTGTCCTGTCACACGACTCTCGCCTCATCCACATACATCTTCGCATGCACGAATGACGATTGTTGAGGCTCCTCAGGACTATTTTCCAATATCTTGTTTGCCTGGACATGCCAAGTCTTCCGCGGCCGCCCAATATTTCTGGCGCTAGCGTCATATATCTTTCTTACCAACTCATTAATCCTCAGAAGTGCACATTGCACATGAATAACACACAGTCAATTATTAACAAGTTAGAGATGTTAAAATCGTACACCGGGAAAAATCAAAAACTATGTAAATATTTATAGACATTTCACACATTTTCCACGACTGTAAACAATTTTGTTTGCGTGCGTAATATGCATAATATTTTTAAAATTATGACTCTTTAATAATAACATTAACCGAATACAAAAATTAATTGCTGCTATAACGTGGCTTATCGTAGGATCTAGCAACGGTAATCGTCGACAGCCGAATGCTATCCGTTAGAAGTTAACGACCCTTGTACAGGGTTATTTGAAAAACATTAATAAACTCTCTGGACCCTATTCCTGCTTTAATTACGAGTCAATAGTTATGGAGTGATGCAATATCTATGATTGCATTTTTTAAAAAATATTTCTGACCTATTCCTTACAAATACAAAACGTTGAACTATCATTATAATAACTTATAATCGATTATAAAAAATTCATTTGTTTCAATACACGTTAATTGATAAAAACCCTGCAGGAATTCCAATTGGAATGTTTTCCAATTGGAATTGGAAGGTTTGTCTTATTTTATTTGACTTGTATTAAGGAAATGAATTTTTCATATTCGATATAAGTTAATGTATTGAAAATATCAACATGTTTAAGAGCCCATTGCCCCTTCGTCAGGATACAATTGTATACTAACAAATTGAAAATCAAAAATCGAAGTATAGACAGTCAAAATACAACAATCATGTATGGGAAATGAATAATAATTAATAATGAAGTACCTACTAACATGAAAACAAATTTAAAAGATAAATATTTCTAAAAAGGACCTGGTTATTTATAATATTCAATTTATTATTAACACTTTTTCATTTTTTTTCACTGTGATTCTGTATAATTTATATGAAAAATTTGTAAACCCTTATTAATATCAAAAGAATGATCCAAAGCCAAAAGATATTAGAAAATTCATCTAATGGCTAATTTTTGGATTTTTTAAATGACTGACTATTCCATTTATTTTTAAAACTTAAAACTATAAAATAAAGCAAACAACCATTACGTTGAAATTTAAAAAAAATATCAAGGTTGATCAATCCTTTTAGTTGTTTATCCTAGCGGAGTCTGGGCCAGGATAAACAACGAAACGGAGTCTCCATAAGGATGAAACGGTATTGTACATAATTAATTAATTATGCTTTTAAATAGTACAGTGGTTGAGAGCACCCAAAGAAGCCGCCATTGGTCCTCGATACCCAAAATTTCATAATGAACTTTATTCAGCGACCATCACCATCAAAGTTATCCGAATGGAGCACACCTACAGGGGTAGCCACTATACTTAATGACCGGAAAAGTGTGCTTAGAAGACTCCGAAGTGCTGTGAAAAGTCAAAAAACTTACTTTACCTGACATAATGGTGCGCAGAAATGTACAGTTCAACTAACATAAGTGCCAAGTCCATGGCTATGGAGGCTCCCACGGGAATAGCGTGTTGTGTAAAAATAAATATCAAGGTTTATGGGACTGCTTATCATTGCACTGCGTCTCCGTGGAGGTATACAGAGCTCATTACGTAATATGCTCTCGTCTTATTGTCTACTTTTGTTACAACCACGTATATTTAAAGGTCAATTTTTAGTATTTCTATTTTTTATAAATAATACAAGCCCTAAATTGGGTTTTTACATAATACGAAACACAAATAGCATAGCTATCTAAGTACATGAGAAAATAAAAAGTGAAAGAATATTCACATGATAAATACAATAAATAATAGATTGAGTATGCAGGAAAACTATAAATTAGAAGATCACTAGATTTGTCTTTTGTATGTATAGTGTACGAGCTTTAAATATATCAACAGAACTGTATTGGTTGCCTAGGCGGGGCAATAGTTACATGGGCGAATTCATAAAACAGTTAGTGCTCTGGGTAACTAAATAAAATAGCTCGCTCTGTCGTGAAACTGACCGCCCATGTGCGCTGTTAAGTTATCATTAAGTTATAAGGCGAGTCCAACATACCTGCTGTTAGTAATTTTATGTTTTTTATTTTTATTAAAATTTATAAAAAGTGTGATAATGAGTTCATTTGCAAAATATCGTATCTTGAAAATGTGAATTATCCAGAGCAATTTAAAGGTTTTCAAGTTCGCCGTAAATCCAAATGAAGGCTAATCGAATTTACCTTTGGCATGGAAATTTATAATTTTATATTTATGCTCATGGGAAAACGGCGAAAAAATGGGAAGAGATAAGAAGAAAAAGAAGTGCAAAAGATATATAGATAAAGATATCTGATAAATACATCTGCATATACGGGGTCTGGACAAAAGAAAAAAGATGAATTAAAGAAAGATACAAGATAAAAATTACATATATGAAGTCTGGACAAAAGAAAGAAGATGGATTAAAAAAGAGAATTTTTTTATGACTGAGGTGAATATCCAAGAGTTTTATATTCATAGATTGATGAATTGAAGAGATCTAAGTCGCTGAATATAGTGTTGAACAAATTAGACGAGTGATATATAAAAGAGTTTTGTCGGGAGTTGGTATTACCTTAGAGTATAAACAAACATATAGTATATAATATATTGTATATACTCTAAGGGTATTACAATATGAAAGGCTCAAGGTCTCGACCGATCTAGTGGATCTTCCAGGTACTCTTAGGGAGATGCGCTGCAGCAATGCTGGGTAGTCAATCTTAGAGGTAGCTAGTTTATTGCACGCTCAAGCGACCGTCAATCATATTACAAATACAATACAATTTTTTCGGAAATATATTACGGTTACGGTATTGTCATTTATTTCCGCGAGCTAAACGATTTTTTTCTGTTGTATGTGATTTGTTAACAATGTGAGATGGCAAAATTTTTGAATGCGTGGACTGTGCGTCTCTAGACAGTCAAACTTTTAGGTGATTTCGAGATACAGGTATTATGTCTAATGAAAGGAACGTGTAATGAAATTAAGGGGAAATCTAGAAAATGAGGCAAAGTGACAAACTTTATAATATTAATAATGCTCTAGTTGCATAACAAAGCGACAAGAATGGTGTGCCCAGTAAATGGACAGTTTTGAACATGTTAACTTATATCCATTATACAATATATAATAAGAATTTAATTGGAAAGATCTGCAAACATCATTTGATCATATTATTCAACACTTCCCAAATAGTAATATTTCCGAAAATTATCTTTCTAGTGACATATCATTATTTAAAAATATATTGATGAGGAAAAGGTTAAATCTTGGTCATCAGCAAAAATCATAGCAAAAAACCAAAAAACACACGAAAATCAGCAAAAAACAGAGAAAGAATAGTTAGAAATATTATGTGTGAAAAAAAATTTAACAAATTCTTGCGAAGAAGTTTTAAACAACGACAGAAATCTAATTTAAAAAAATCACTAAAATTAGATAAAGTATTGCTGCTTTAGAGCATTTTTTTAAGCAACACCACCCCCTATCAATGGTGTTCCGCTTCATCAATGTTGAAATCTAGTCTCCTTAAGGCTGAGGAATGGAAGGAAATCTACGTTTTACGTGGGATAATAGAAATACATAATGGTTACTACATCAAATTGAGTTTGATTTGGTTTTAGGGCATAGAACTGTATAGAAAACAGTTAAACATTCAATTTTATTCTTTACTAGTTTAGCTGCGCGGCTTGTGCACGCATAGATTTTTGGTAACTTTTAATCATATTTTATCAATTTGTGTATTAACCCTAACGTATTGATATATGTCTTCGCAGATTTTTTATAGAACTTTTTGAGTTCTACAACATCTCTATACAAAATATATAAATATCTCTTAGGCATCGTTCGTAAAAACGCATCGCTCGATCATTTTTTCGTCAACTTAAGTTGTAAAATTGGTCATCATGAAAAGTCCTTTTGTTTTAACATGATAATATGCCTGTGTCCACCCTTAAGGTCCATTTTAAATTCAAAAAAAATATTTGACTTTAATAGGTAATTAACTGCGACCTAAAATAGAAATATACATTTCTGAATTTTTAATTTTATTTGAAATAGAGGCTCGCTGATTTAATAATACCTTCTTTATAATTTTTTTTATTGTATGTTTATTGTAGATATATCTTAGTAGGTATATTTTATGAATACAAAATAATACATTCATACAAACAAACGTTTTACTAGCCATAAAAGAGCTTTCGCTCGTGTTTATGGGAGGAGTAATCACATCATTCATTTCATGGATATTAAATTGTAATAAGTTCTTAAGAATATTGAGAACAAAGTAAAGCTAATGAGAATTTCAAGAGGTTTTTTTAAGTAATATTTTTTAGTTTATTTTTAAATTACGTAAGGTCTTGAATTTTTTTAATTTCTCGGGTAATGAATTGAATGCTTTAATTCTTACAACGGAATAATGGTTCTGGGCTCTGTTTGTTTTATATTTGGGCATATTTAATTTTAGAAATGATCTTGTAGACCTGAATGTTAAAGAATCCATTACATATTTTTCTTTAAAGATTTGCAGCACTGATAAAATTTAAAAAATTTCCATAACATAATGTTTGTAAAAATTTACGTAGTCGTACTATTTGAGACATTTATGGCGATCTGCCCTCTTTGGTTTTCCGTTAGGATAAATGAGTACTTGAGAGGTATCACAAGCGTATAGAAGGTATTATTCAGGTAGGCCTTTTGACCCGGTAAGCCGGGCAGCGTAATAAATAGAGGAGAGAATGGACCGGGCCGGCTTTACGGACGTAAGAATTAAATTCATAAAAAAACACCCCGAAAAGGTCGAAGATTATGGAGTGGCGAGAAATAAACATCTAGAAAGCGAGAGACGGAAAACGGACAATTCTTCGAAGGGGTGCACCGGAGACCCCAACCCCGGCGGGGGTGGCGGCGCGCGCAGCCCCCCCCGCGCCGGTCGCAGCGGCAAACCCACACCGAGGCGAGCCGCGCGTCGCACGAACACGCACACACGCGAGCGTCGCCACACGACACCGAGATCATCTCGCGGTTCGCTCGCAGCGCACAACCACTCCTTTGCTGTTCAGTCATTTTCCACCGATCGAATCTAAAATCAAGCGGAAGGCATCCATCGCGCGACGTCATCGCGCCCAGCCGCGAGCCCGAAGCGCTGTCGCGAGAAAGCTCCTCGAAATCGGCAAACTTCCACCGAAATGGGACCGCACCGCGAAACAGCGTTTTGACATTTATTCACCCCTCGTGGTGGCTGCGAAGCTCTCCCGCACCAAGTCGTGATCCTCGGTGAATAATCTCGTGTCAAAATCGAGACTTCCGAGATAAGTGTCAGCTGTAAAACGTCATCTGCCCGTCTTCATGTGGTCCAGTGACATTTGAACTTTACGTTATGTGTTGAACGCTGTGTTGACGGGAGTTGTTATTCAAATATAAATAAATGTAATTTTAGCGTAAATATATCAATCGATACATATCAAAAGGGTTATCGACCTAGCCTTAAATAATTAATTAAATAACCTTAAGAAATTTTTATCATTACCTGTATTTAAATAAAATTATCATAAAATATCAAAAACAACGCACCACGAGGTCGGTAAAATTGAAAATCGCATTTAAACATACGGTATTACATACGGAAAGAAGACAAAAAATAAATACCTGTCAAGATCAATCTAACGGCAAAAGGAGTGGAGTGCATAGTAATTAAACATATCTTCAAAATTAATTTTAAAAAAAAATATAGAAACGTTTATCAAAAATTTACATATAAAAGTCTTAAATACAAACATATCAATTATCTAATACTTATGAAATCAAACATATCAAAAATTTTACCTTAATATTAAGTAAAAATAATTATTTACCTGTGTGACTGACTGTATAAAATATCTTATATAAAATTAAACATATCATTAACATAACTAATAAATTGTACCAGCGAGAAAAATATTACTACAACATTACCTGCAGATAGAAGTTCTATAAAGGCATCACGATCCGTAAGTATATATTTGATTATTATAGTGTTATGTGATTGAAATTAAATATGTTAGAATATTCAGTAAGTACAGTTGATATTTAAAATATCTCTACGCCACGTTGTCATGCGTAGAGCTTTATTACTGCCATCTATTAATTAAGCTCCAAACCATAACCTATAATTCATAGAGCAATAAAAAGAGCTTTCAAAATACTTGGCTAAACTTTGGGAAAATATTATCATTATTTTATATATTTCATTTTACTATGAGTTATTCAATATAGTCATCTACTATAATGTTCACAAATTGAAACATTTTAAATGTAATGAAATATAAAACAAAGTCTATTTTTACTTTAAATCACAGTAAAAACCGTGAGAGTTAGTTACGTCCTGATTTTGCTTTTTTAAAGTAATTATTTGAATTCAAAAAATCACATGTCTTTTGTGAATAATTGAAACATTAATTTAATTGCAGAATACCACAAACATAATAGTATTTTATAGTTATTTAATCAAAATTATTTATACACTTTTACATTTGAAATAACGTATATACTTATAAGTTTATATAAAAAAAATCATCTGTTGTGGCCATATCCATCCAGTTTTGTAATGTCTTTATCAACATCGATAACGCCAGCTTAAAATCAAAAATGCTTCCGTCACATGACCAAAAAATTACTGGTAATAATTCGGACCGACGAAGGAATTACAACCACTGTTTGAAGCTTGCGTAAGGGTGGTATTCCTTTGCGTTCTTCAAATTAGTAGGTCGGGCTCGCTGGGTGGCATAAGGGGGGGTTGTTACAGTCAGTTACCATGGTAACGCTGCGACGCTCCCCCCTTTTCCTCCAACCCCCAAGCAGCCCTTACACCCCATGACTTCCCACCCTTATGGGTTTTACCTGGCCGCAGTAAGTGGTTGTTTGAAGAACGCATTTTTAAATGAAAAGATCGATCAATAATTATTTCATGTCGCGATATCTATATTATGATCTGATATATTGGTAAAAGCTTTAATGGTATGTTTGAAAGAACCATCAAGTTGATTTTACTCGTCCATGCTATATATTGTCCTTAATGGGGGGGGGGGAAGGTGGAGAGGTAAAGGGATCGTGGCGATGAAAGATCAATGAAACAAATTTAATTAATTGAAGTTTTATTTAGTCACTAATACCACTACCATTGGGCACAAATCTAATTAGAGCACTGTTCTTTAATTCAAACTAATCACACGTCGCACCATTCAGTACTGGATTCACAGAACTGTCATTATAAAACTGTTGGGCATGGCGGTTGTGTCGCCCTTTAAATAGCTAATAAATATCAAAATTTCGGGTATGGTCGAGTGGTTTCTAAACCTTTGTAATGTATTCCAAATAAATATAATTTATTGCAAAATGTCCAGAATGCTGTGGAATCCTCGATAACATCTCGTGAAAATATCATTACTCCTTTGGGTTTATCTTGTCGATCATAACAGTACGTCGTGTTCAATTTGGTTATATCAAATGCCTGTAACGCCCACAAAGCCCTCATATATAAGCCAATAGGATAGAGACCGAAGAGAAAGAAAAACAGATCTGATAGATGTGGGCCAGCTGATTGGATCACAAATACGACATCAGGGGATGGATGGCGGTCTACAGTGACTGCAGTCATGGACTTCCGAAGAAACTAAAGAATAATAATAAGAAAAAAGTACTTCCCGGTCGCTTCGAATCGCAACCTGTTTCACTAGAATATTATATTCAGATATTCACTCCAACGTACTTATCGATCGATCCACCTAGGTAAAACAATATCACAATACGTTTGCTTCGACATTTCACAGTTTTTTTTGGATTCTTCAGTATAGCTTATATACACTTATAATTAAAATCTTACTTCAATTTAGTTTTAATTTTCATGCGCCCATCCGTCTTTCCTTCTGTCTGTCCCCGTAACTTCGTATAACGTCCGTAATTTCGTTCGAATTCACGGCTAAAAATGAAGAAACGGCCGGAGATAGGGCTTGAACCTCGGGCCGCCAAACCCGAACCGGTCGCTCAACGCATGTTGCTACGGCCGCCTTTCCGTAGAGCGCGAAAATCTTGCTATAAATATATACCAGGACTTGCAGCTAATAATTAATAATTACCTTGAGTAATCATAGGGTAGTTTAAATATGATGATTATTTTGAGATCTAATAAATATGAATAAATGTACAAAATTTGTAAAATATTAGTTATAGCTAAAGTAATCAACGATTTTTGAAATAAATTATAAAATAGAAATGCGTCATTTACTTCTTACGTCATTGGGTAAAATTCGTGCATTTTACGCATTAAGGTCGCAAAATTATTATTAAAGACCGCGCGAGAACGGTGTTCAGATTATCGCTTATAGGATAAATACACACATAGACGATTGCACACAAGTTAACATATTAGGTATTATACATCGATTTATATTTTTAAGTTAGGTTAGGCCCAAATAAGCTGAGTTCGTGCATATTTTTCGTGTGCAGTTGTCCTGGAATCCGCGAGTACAAATGTGGTTATAGTCCATCCAACTTATCTGGAGAATAAAGGAGGGCGTCCCAATCGTTGTGGTACTGCCCATAGACTAAAAATTATCTCATTTGTAGGGAATTTTATGCAAATTCGTTTTTTCTTAAACAAGTTATTAAGCAGTATACGACACGATAAAAAACAAAAAATGTAAACTAACGTACAAATAAATTTATCAAAATATAAATTCGTAAAATACACAACGTCACAAAATGGCGTTTTTTCAAAATCAAAGAAAAATACAATTTTCAGGAAAAAAAAACAAACAATAATAATTCTTTTAGGCCGGCGCCACATTACGCAGATCTTCCGCCGCGTTTTTTTCCGTTGCGCCAAATCGGCAAAGCAAATAGATCGACCGATCATCCGCGTAGTGTGTTTAATAAGCGCATATTGTATGGAAAGAAATGTAGCGATGTTCCACGACAGAAGAGACGCGGCGGAAGATCCGCGCAGTGTGGCGCCGGTTTTATTCGGTGTCTCATACCTAATGATCATGACCACCATGTTTAACTCAGTAACACCTAAGGATATCAATCGGTTTAGGGCCGTTGTATCAAATTGGTTTATAGTAATCTTTCGTTCAAAGCATAGATATTTTGCATTTTCCACCGATCAAACAACTCGCTCTCGTAAAAATCTATGCTTTAAATGAACTATTGCTATAAAGTAAGTTGATGCAACCAGTCTTTAATGTGCATAAATAAAAAAGTTTATTTTTGAAAAAAGATGTTTATACAAATGAACTCGTTAATGAATTATGTAATAAAAAGTATAAATAATAAAAATTCTATGTAAAAAATTATCGAATAAAATATGTTCTAAAACTTTTCTCATCTTACGGCTTCTAATTCAATTTTTCCATTTATCCTTGTTCTTTTTTTTCCGGGTGTAGATATTTTAATGCCCATTTCCACGGCCACTATACCTTCTTTAACTATTTTGTATATTGCCGATTCAGAAATACCTGAAGAAATTGTATAATAGTAAAATAAAAAACTAAGTATGGGAAAACCATTATAACTGCATGCTAGCACTAACCTGAAGTGGCGGCAATAAGTCTATGAACAAAATCAAACGGTATAATTGGGGCTTTTAGACGTTGTTCCTCTTCAAAAAACGTGTGCATTTTCAAGATTATTTCCC
>JADDOH010009510.1:0-38560 GCA_016648135.1 Agrypnia vestita | reverse complement strand
TATCAATTCAATTCGCGCTCAAATCTTGAGATGGATTGGATCTCAACACCTGGGCTTAGATTTATTGAGTGACGATTCCCGCCAGATTTAGCGTTGGGACTGAGATGTTCGGAAAATTTCGAAAACAAATTGTTTATTTCGGAAAAATAATTAGGGATGTGCATAAATTAACTATCTGCGAAATGTCAATGACTGATGTCCTGAATATGACGCGGGATCGTGGCTGTAAAAGGCAAAAGACAAAGAAAGTTTTATCAATTACGCAAAGTCACTGGAAATGAATTTAATCGGAGCACTGTTCTTAAATTCACCCTTTCTACCCGTCCCTCACTGTCCCTTCTTCCCACTCAATCCATCTTTGTTCTCATTCTGTTTTTTTTTTTTTTTTTAAAGATAGATGTTCGGACGCGGAATACATGTCATATCAATATTCTTACTATTTTCAAACTAAGCTAGACGCTTGTGCTATGAAAATAGGACTAACTTGCTAGTCTGGAGTGAGGTTCGAATCCGCGACCTTTGGATTACGAGGTGAGTGTCCTAAGACCATGCAACATGCAACATGCAACATGCAACATTTTTTAAAATTATTTATTTTATATTTGACTTAATATACGATACTAATAACTGCCACACTGGCTTAAATCTGTTCTGTGGCAGTTATTCTCATTTGATATTTATGTAATAGTAACAAATAACAATCGTAAAGAAGCATAAACGTAAAAAAGAAAGCAGAAAGAATTTAGTAATATATACAATCATAAGAATACATAAATCTTAAGAAAAAAAATAGACATATAAAATTAAGTATATACAAAAATAAATACAAAGGGTAAGATACAAAAAAATAAATTTTTTAAGTAGATACAAAAATAAATACTATATTAGAGTATACTTGAAATTATATAAATCAGATTTTGCCTATTTAGAAGTCAAGGGCGGATCACTTCTTCAGCATACCTTCTACCTGATATTTGTATAAAATTAGTGAACGGTGTTTAAAAGGTTTGTGTATTGTGATTTCTTTAGTTTCATTTGTTAACTTATTAAAAACAAGCGGGGCAGTGAAATTAAATTATCTTTGTCCAAAAGACGTTTTCATTTTAGGTACCTCGAAATTAATTGCATTTGCCAGCCTTGTAACCCGTGTTTGTTGTGTACGCTTAAAATTTACTTTGTCCTTGTGGAATTATACAAGTATGGTTTTAAAGTATAATTGCCTCGGGTCAAGAACGTTAAATATTCCAAACAAATTATCTAAAGGAAACATTCTCGATTTCTTGGTCACATTATGTTTTTTTACATATCAATTACAAGTTTTAATCTTTTTTATTTTCATTTAAAATATACATACATTATTAATATTTTCATACAAAGATAAAACTTTTGCAAAGTAAACTTGGCTTCGAGCAATCGAACTCCCATGCTTTAGTTTCAAAGGGAATAGTAACTCAACTACAAACGCAGATGGAACGAAAGGACGTCGAATATGAAAGGCAAGATTAATATATTTTGCCAATATCCTTCATTGGAAGCGATATTGGCAAAGGATATTATCAAAAATATTGAAAAAATGTTTCTTAGTTCTTTAACTTTATAAATAAAATAACATTTTATAAACAAATACAATTAGTTACTTTGATGTTTTTTGTAAATAAAGTGGATTAAAAGTCTAGGCGCCACCTAGACGTATGCAAAATTTTAATTGAATCAGACGAGGTAAAAACCTAGTGTGGCAATTATTAGTAACTTATATTAAAACAAATGTACTCTCTATATCTCTTCGTCTCTCTCTCTCTACTTCTATCTATTCTATATAATATATTCTAGATATATTATATGTCAAATATATCATATATATATATATAGCTATATATATATTTAATGTTGCATGTTGCACGTAGCATGTTACATGCATTTAGAATCATTAGAAATTAGTAAAGCATGTAATAGTTAACAAAATATTATTAATAATCAATTAAATTTAACTACTAGCCCAATTCTAAAAAAAATTCCAATAATTGTGAGTAATCAAGAACTTCAGTAATGATATTTTAAAAATAATTTTTCATATTATTTAGAAAAACAAGAAACAAAAGACATTTCATTCTGATATTTTGACAGTTATACAAGACCCTGATGATGGAATGGTAATTTCTGAAACATGTTGGTGGAATTAATCATATAAAAGTAGATATGATTATTCAATCAAAACTTATTTACTGTATGCCTTACTTAAATAAATAATTAATGGCCTGTTCGTGTTTAAATTTTTTGCTCGTTTTCTTTGATAATCTCATTACACTATGGAGCTGTACTGTATTACCTTCGTTATGAAAATGTAAAAAATGTAAAAAAAACTGACAGACTGATTTTCAACATTGTATAAACTCGAAGAACCATATTAAAAATGAGGCATTATTCTATTTTAACAGATTATCTCACTAGCTTTGTTACAAAGCATGACTAGCGAAATTTTATTCGATCTATCCTCTTTTTTAGTCAGCAAATATAATAACGACACGCGCTAAGTAAATTATTCTATCTGCAAATCTGTTACTGGAATAATCCAAGAATATGGTCCCGTTGTTCATACAATGAAAATAAGAATTTCACTATATAATTTAATATCTTGTTAATTTAATCTAACTAATATAATTGTAATCTAAATTAAACGAACCAAACCTAATAACCTAACCTAACCTAACCAAACCTAATAACCTAACCAAACCAAACCTAATAACCTAACCTACCTCATATATTGCCTATGAAATGTCAAAATATGCAGTGTTTTTTTCGAAACTTTAAAGTGTAATATCTTATTTAATACTTACTTTTTAAACGTAAATTATCTTTCATTTTGTTATTAGCACATTCAATAATGTAGTGAAATAATCATTTTCGTTGTATGTGCAATGGGACCATTATCTTGGATTTACGTTACTTTGCAGAAGAGAGGTTAGATCGTATTTTTTTTTTTGTAATAAACTTTATCCCAGTATGTGGGGAGTTTAGTGCAGTCCCACACATTCCTATAAGTATACATATATTAAATTATGATACAAACGATCTATAAAATAAAAGACGATATTGATATATAATCAGAGATTATCACATGCAGGTACATAATAGGTAATACAAATAAATAAATAAGCTATATAGCAAGAATTAATAAAATAAATAAGGCATACAGAGTAAGAAAGACATGGTGCGAAACGAAAACGTAAGTATTAAAGTAATAATAATTATTAACATAAAAAGTAAGCATTAGTTAATAAATAGGATGTATAAAATGATGGATGGTGCGAAGCGAAAAATGTAAGTATTAACAAAAAAAAAATATCGTATAATATTATATCATATTATAATAACGACTTAAGGGGGGGTAAGGTTTTTAACTTTTTTTTTGGCATTTTATTTTTAATTTTTTAAATGAATGTATAACATCGCAAGAATATTGTGTCAAAATTTCAAGTCAATCGGAGCAAAATTGACGAAATTTTGAACATATGAGCGATACTCAGACTGATTTTCTATACCTGCTCGGGCAGCTAAGAGACGCGCTCACCTGAGGACTACCGAACGTGCTATTGTATTGGAAGAGCTTTGCATAGACAAGGACAAAAAGATGCTAATGATGAAAGCTCTTTGCTGTGTGAACATGGCATCGACGATTATGTGTAAGTATAAAATAAGTGTTGAGTTTTATTTTGAATTTTACATTGTGCAAAACTTTAAAGCGTTTTCCCCACATCTCACGTTTTCAAAGTCGGTGTCCATTACAACTTCAAAACTACTGCACCGATCCTTTTGAAATTTTGAACACTATTTTTGTACATAATTTACGAGGTAACGCTGGAGACTTTTTTTCAAATATGTTATTAATTTTTATTTTTTAATAACAAATTAGTCGATATTTTTCGCAAAAAATCGCGTTTTTCCCTTCAAAGTGTTCCAAAAAATTAAAAAATTGAAATTTCAAAAAACCCTCCCAGTATTACCTGGGAAAATCTATTATCTAACGAATGAATTTTAATTTTTTGATTTCAGATGATCTAGCACCAAGTTATGATGGACACCGCAATTCTCTTTTTATCCGAGACACGTCCGAATAATTGCTGCCATTGCCGTATTTTTTAATATTTCTTCTTGAAAATTTTAAACAATATTCTTCAAATGTCATACTTTAATATACTATTAGTTTTAATAAAGAGATTTTAACTGTGTCGTCACAAAAAATTCACAAAAAGATGCCTTTTTTTGTACGAATTAACCTTACCCCCCCCCCCCCCCCTTAAGCGAACTGTGGAATATGGATTATGAGGGGCCAGTATCTTTCTCCAGTGTGCATCAATGCTGGATGCTGGAGTATAGCGGGCTTCCAGGATAAGGATATTCTTCGAGCTGAATATCCTTTCCCTCATTCCTGCCACCCTGGATCTTATGAGGGCTGCATAGAAGGGCTGGGAACTCACCCCTCCGTGAACATACCGGAATCGCTGCAGTATCTGGGAAGACCAAATCATACGGAAAGCGTTATAAATCTTCTGAAATTCTAAACTAGTATCGCATATTTTAAAGCTTTGTAAAGTAATGTGTAGTTTAGAATTTCAGATGAATTCAGGTTCATTAATAAATTAATAAATTATCTAAGCTCTCTCCTGCAAAGAAACATATTTGCAGATAGAGTAGGTATCTACTTTAATCAGGGAACGTCGAAATACCATAGTATTTATTTTACAATGATCTCAATATCTTACCCTTACTATTTTCATTTCTTGGGGCGTACTCCCTCGCTTCTCCCAAGCTTGCTCTCTCGCCCTTCCTATCCCATATCCCATTACCTTTATTTTTCACCCCTTAATGTTGCCTTTCACACTCGACGTCTTTCCGTTCCATCTGCGTTTGTAGTTCAGTTACTTCCCTTTGAAACTAAAGCATGGGAGTTCGAATGCCGCTAGAAGCCAAGTTTAGTTTGCAAAAGTTTTGTCTTTGTTTGAAAATAATAATAATATGTGTATACACATTTTAAATGAAAATAAAAAAATATTAAAACTTAAAGTAATTGGTATGTAAAAAAACATAATAATATCTGTATTTTCGTCACAAAGGAAAATTTAACGCAAAATTTATACATTTTATAGAAGAGACAAATACCTTATAAATATAGACTATACCACATGTGGGGTATAAAATCAAAGGCAGAAAAATCGAAAAAAAATTTTTGAACACAGTCACATGGATTTCTAGATTTTATGTATCTACCCCTTCAAAAATCATGTTTCCTATAAATTCTTACGCCTTCTTTCCTATAAAATCTCGAATTCAGTACATTATAAATAATTAGTAATACTCATTCACTCTATTATTTTTTTTTGATATTACTAGCTTTGCTTTTATATCCCAGATATGATCTTTAAGTCCTAATGTAACCGTAGCTATTTTTTTGAAAATTAAAAAATAGTGATTTGTCTAAATTAGATATATTCTTATCGGTTGGCCGTATCGTGACAATCATGTATAGATAATTATTATATAACATTGTACAATTCGTCACTTTGATGAGATTGCTTTTATAAAAAACTAGCTGGTCGTACCCGGCGTTGCACGGGTTAAGGATTAAGTAAAAAATAAGCTTGTGAGGGAAAACAAAGGGTCCGCTGTTCTCTAAAAAACAATGTTTCCATCTAATGTTAACATAAGTTATTGTAACATAACTGTAATACTTAGATATATGGTATCGCAGACTTTTTTGTAGATATTAATGTCCTCTATAAAACTGTAGTACATTACTTTGCTCTATTGGCAATAATTTCCGCAGCGTACGCAATATAAGGTTTTTTTTCGTAATTTTTCACACGTTGGGTTACATTATCGAAGTTTTCATACGGATTTCTAACATTTTTGAAAATATTCTTTAGCCTATGTTCATCAGGGATAATGTAGGATTCTGAATGTGAAGGAATTTTTCAAATCGGTCCAGTAGTTTCGGAGCCTATTCAACAATAAAATCTTTCCTTTTTATAATATTAGTATAGATAAGTATTTATATTATTTTAAAAATTGGTAGAAATCACTTTGTTTCACACACATCCAGTATTCAGGTATCCAAATTTGAATATTATTGATATTAGACAGATTTGACAGATTTTTTTAGGATATCAATCACTATTACTACAATCTTTTATCCTGAGATAAGGGGAGTTGCAGTAATATTTTCTGTAGTTAAAATTTATGAATGAAATAATAAACATTTTGTTTTAACCACGATAAATTTTTATCACGAAAATCCTACGAAATTCGGGAACGATGCTCCCTTCTTCAGGACGGGAAATATATTTACTATTCTTAGCCTGAAAAATTAACATCTTTCAAGGAGCATCGTGCAAGTCCAGAAAAAATCCTGATACATGTATAATTTTTGTAATAAAAATTTATCGTGGTTGAAACAATAAATTTTTGATATAAATTTTTCTTTATTATTTCTTTTATTAAATGGTGCCACAAAGTGAATTTGAAATATTAGAAGGTGGTTAAATTCATTACATTACGATCGGCTTTAAAATTTAAAATATCAAATTTATTTCCTTGACGTTTCATAAGACGTTGGTTCGGAATTGTAAAAATATTTGTGGTTTCTCATTAAAATAGAATTTTCTTTTTTTAATACTCAAACATAGTAAAAATAGTCCCAATTCAATTAAATATTCATTAAAAATTATATGTGTATTTTATTTTAACTTACGTGTATTTTTAATATTAATTAATTCAGAAACTTTCAACCTTTTTTTCAAGTTGGTCTTCAGTGTTTTTCTTACGCAAGCTTGATTTTAAGCTTTTTTCTAGATTTAGACATTTTCCATTCTTTCTAGTTGTTTTTAATTTTAAATGTAGAAGCTAAATGATTGTGCTTTAAAAAAATACTAACTTGCTGATGTCTTGGAATGGGGCTCGAACCAGCGACCACTGGATCACTAGGCGAGAGTCATAACCACGACACCAACAAGCTACTCGATACTTTCTTCCGGCATTTCTTGAAAGTTTTTCATATAATGTACATCACATATTTTTCTATCTGTAACAACAACTAAGGAGATATTTGAAAATTTTCTATTTTTTTTTCAATATTCCTGACAATTTTTCTGTAAAACTGTCATGAAAGTAACCTATATTAAATATTATCACTTTGATTCAAGTTAAATAAAATGATTATAACCATGCAAAATATCTGGTTCAAATTTCTGCTCGATTTTTATTTAACCCGATGTATAAAGAATACTTTCTGCTTAAAATTGAATTGAAAATGACTCCTCTAAAGTTTTTTCTATTTGTTACGAGACATACTGTATCAAAATCTCAATTTTAACAAGGACAGATGAAATATTCAACAAATTCGACGTATTCGAATACTCCTCTTAAATACACATACAAACACAAAAATACACAGTTTAAACCAACTCAAACAATAATTACCACACGGTCAAACAAACTCAATTTACAAATCCCAAGGTTACATACCACGTATGGACAAAGGAGCTATAACTATTTTGGACCCAAATTACTTAATTGCATGCTTGATGAATTAAAACCATCCGGGCTAACCACAATTTACAACTCTAACATAAAATACAAAATAAAACAGTGGATCCGTAACAAGGGGAGAGATAAAATAGGCACACTTACACAAACACACTAACACAATATAACCTCATATATATGATATATTTTCTATTATGTTACTTTAAACACTTTACTATCTATTTATTACTACACTTTATTATGTTTTGAACCTACACAATATTGTAAACTATGCCTGTCTCAACACAGAGAGTTTCTAGTGAGACAGGCACAGTCCAAACAAAATTTCATACTTAAAATTAAATATAAATAAATAAATAAAAAAAAAAAAAAGCAGAAAGTATTGACAAATTTATTAATCAATTAGAAGAGACATAGCGAAAAATCATGTTAACGAAAAAATATTTTATCTTCTACCGGGATTAAAACCAACGGATCTCCACTCTATTCGGGAATGGCGCGTTGTCCAATTTCGCCATAGGCGGCAGCTTGGTAAATCAACGTAAATTTTTCGGCCTTACATATGTAGTCTCTTTTTAATTGATTAACACAAATATTATACCATTTTTAAAGCAATCCACTTTTAATAATCAGATAGTCACAAATAACTTTGTGTATCTACCGCTAATGGACGCCAGAATTAAATTATTTTAATGCATTTTTCATTTTGGAAACATTTAATACAACACATATTACAAAGTATTGTCTTGCTGACAGCTTTTTAACGATACCAAACCAATCCTAGTGGAAAATTGATAGGTATGAGATTTCCAATAATACTTCTATATAAATTTCTCTAAAAAACGTGTTACAATGATGATTATTACCCAGCATCCATACATGAAGAACCAACCATTTCTTCGGATCTTTCGTGAGAGCGACTCCTCGGATGTGAAATGACTTGTGTATGGGATTGCTCTTTACAATGCAGGTTTGTGTAAAATTCGGTTAACCACCCTCTGTACAACACCCCTCCCCCCACCCTACTGAGCCCCAGGGGTGCTGGTGACCTCAGTCTGACCCGGGGCGGGACCCCTGTGTGCAGAGAGGTCCCCTAGCAAAATTATCAAACGGTTCTCAAAAATAATTTTACTATTGGGTAAAATATAATTACTGATTGGATTCACAAGATCCTATAACGAAAGGGTCTGCGAATTTCCCAGCACTCTGAACCTTTTAGAATTATTTGGAAATACCTAGAAACTAGTAGAATACACGAAAATATACGAGAATATTCCAAAAATCGAGGACCCTAAACGAGTAGCGCCATGGCTATCATACATATGTAGTCGAATTTGATGGCTAGTGAAAACCACAGAAACGGGCAAATAAACAAGCGATAGACGAAATGGTACAGATGAGACCTTGCACCTCATATAGCAATGAGGGCAGACCCACCGCTTACCCAGGACGGTTTTATAAGCAAAAGCTTCTATATCGGTCCTACTCATTCGCCGCTAGGTTGGCATTTTTTTAATGCTAAAGGCAACCGTGCAACCCAGCACTGCAAAGCAGAATTGGGCCGCACGGCTGCCATCCAAAATATATGCACTTCATATAGCAGGGAAAGATTGCTGGAAGAAGGAGAACACCGTGTCTGAAAAACTTGAGATAATGATTTGGCCAGCCTGGTGTAGAACTATTCCGGGCCGCAATAAATAAAGCATAATAAATATTTTCTATAGATAGTAGTACTATAGTACTAAAGTAGGTAAGGAGGTTTGTATATTATGACATTTGAGTTGATCTGCAACATGATAGCCGAAATCCATTGAACGTATTAGCCATAAGAAGAAGACAAAATGGCGCGAATAAAGATTACCTTTTTGTGGAATACTTAAGGAGGTAAAATGATTAGTGTGGATTACGGAATAGTGTTCCAGCTAAACTTTGCGTCCAATGACTTTCTTCAATAAATAAAAGTATGATTGATTTTATGTTTCATTCGGACCCCACCGCCGCAATTCGTGACATGATAATATAATCTAATCTATAATTTTATCTCAAAATATTATTGCGATTCCTTCTGGTATCGAAATTTGTTTTTTTTAAAAACAAATTTCTAAGTGGAAGTGCATTTTTAAGTGAAAGATATAAAATAGAGATAGTCAAATTGACTGGCCCTGAATGTAAAGGAAATTTGTGACAGTGATAACAAAGATCGTAAATTACCGGTGTGTAATAATTAATAATATTCCTTTCTTGTGTAATTCAGGGCTGTTCTTATCAATTGATCCAATATCCAGCATTGCACACTGTAGAAAGATACTGGCCCCTCATAATTGATATGCCACCGCTCGCTAAAACCGTTATTATAATATTATATATATATTTTTTCATGTTAATACTTATACTTATACTTGTTTCCTCTTTTCTTTTATACATCTTATTTATTTACTAATGCTTACTTTTTTATGTTAATAATTATTGCTGTATTACTTACTCTTTAGCTTCGCATCGTGTCTTTTTTACTTTGTATGCCCTATTTATTTGAATAATTCTTGTTATATACCTTATTTCTTGTTATATCTTACCTATTATGTACCTGCATGTGATATTTTCTATTCATATATTTAAATCATCTTATATTTCTGTATATCGCATGTATGATAATTTAATGTATATATTCTTATACGGAATGTACTACACAAACCTCCCCACATGCTGGAATAAATTTATATTTATTTATTTATTATATATAGTATTTACGAAGACATAACTTGGGAAAACTTTCAATACATTAGAAATCAAGACCAGGGCACTTCAGAATCTCTGTCATATATTTTTTTTTAAGTAAAGATACAGATTCATACATGCTTCATAATATTATATCATAAAATGTGGAGTTAATATAATTAAATAGGTAGTGAAATATTTTTTTTATAATAGAAAAGCGTACACAGAGCACATGTTATATTATTAATATTTTAAAATTATGTTAATGCTTAAAAATTGGGTTAACTTGCTTGTCTCCTAGAATGGGGCTCAAAAGCTTGAATATGAATATAAATAAATGAAGTTAAATTTAAGGTTTAATTAATAGTATTTAGTAATTTATACAGAAAAATATATTTTTCAACACAAAGTTAGATATGTAGTAGCTAGTACAATACAATAAAAAAAATGTATAATATAAAAAGTGGTACAATATATATCTGTATAGTATTCAAATGTAAATATATTTTAAAATGAAAAATTCTGTTCAAAAACTGTATTTTTAATAAAATAGTTTCCAGTTCTTCCTCTGTAGGGGCAGTCAGCTAAATGTAGATTCTATAAATCATTCCTAAATAAAATTACATAAATTGTAAATTATCCAGACTGAAACTATTAATTTACAAATAAATTTATTTACGCTTTTAGTGGAATTTAAGTGAAATATATATTGAGTATTGCTGTTTTAAAATTCAAATCCTAATTAATCCCCAAGAATCGCCTAATTCCAGTGGCGGATCGCATTATTTAAAAATTGCGTTGAAAAAGGCCCTATTAGATCTAATTAATTTGATAAATTTACCAACATGCACTGAGACAACAATTGCAACGATTAATTTTTAAAATATTTATGATTATAGATAAAAATCCTTTTACGTTTCGTTAATATTTTTTAATAATTCTTGACTAATTTTTTTTCTTCCTAGATGAAAATTAATTTTATTATAAAAGTTTATTTTAAAGATTTTTTGCATATTTTTTTTTTAATTTAGCAGAACAAGCATGAAACGTCCATAAATTTTATGCATGATGGTACAATGGTATTTGAGTAGCTTGCTGGTGTAGTGGTCATGATGCTTGCCTAGTGATCTGGTGGTCGATGGTTCGACTCCCATTTCGTACCTACTTCTCAGGATGTATTATCACATATCCGAGGTATTGAAGTTTTCGTATTTTTATTATCAAACTAGCTGTAACCCGTCAAGAATGGCGGTATGTGTACATATTTATTTATTTTTAAAAAAAGGAAGAAAAAAGAAAGGAAAAAAAGAAAGAAAAAAATAAGAGAAAAAAGAACAAAAAAGATATAAAAAAAATACATATTTATATAAAAAATTACGTTACAGACAGACAAAGAAATTAATATTATCGGGACTTGCCTCAACTCCTACAAAATATAAGTGTAAAATGCTTGCCTCAGAATAATAAATAAAAAAATTCTGTATGATGTGTGTATGAATATATAAATTATTGTATTATTTCAGATGAATTTATTATCTTTATAATAGCTAGACCGCATTCAAAAGAATGTGCGCAAAAAATATGAGTGTTGTTACGATGAAAAAAATGAACACAATGTACGTTTTTCTAGTATGTAAGTAACCTTTTTTAAAATAAAAAATATGTGTTTATTGGAATATCATATTGAAGCTTGTAATGCAGGCTTGCCAGGCAATTTTCTCCTTCTTACAGGACATAGTTAGGTAATGGTCTTTTGATTGTGGTCGACCTATGACAGTGAATATCAGTGGGTCTAAGCGAGCCAAGGTCTTGGCATTGCTCGGGGGACGCGTGCTCCCTTTTCCGCTGCCCCGGGCGGCCGCCCAGTCCGCCCGGTGCTTAATCCGCCACTGCTGGTGGAGTCCCCGAGCGCAGAATGCGTCACCTGTGCTGTGCACGGTGTATGGGCCCAGCTTGTATCGAGCCGCCGCGCCCGCCGCGCCGTACTGCGGCCCGAGTTCTCGGTAGAGGGATATTAAGGCTACGTTCACATGACCGCGCGGTACAAGATCTTAATAAATAAAGTTTATCGTCTACATTAACGCGCGGTACCGCTCCTACCCGCGCGCAAGATCTTGATCCGCGCGGTACCGCGCGGTGCCGCGCGGATCAAGATCCTACAAGCCTGTATCGACCCGTTCAGTTGATCCGCGCGGTTTGAGACGGACAGGCGCATAGATCGAAGAAAATGAGTAGCGAAGACGAATCTATCGATTTGCTTATCGATGAAATTAAAAAAAGAGATGCCATTTGGAATCTTAGTTCGAAGGACTATCCGAATAAAAATAAGATCTTGGTGATACCTTGATGCAATACCTTATAGCATGATTACTATGTTTTAAATCGTTTTCAACGCAATCATATAAAAAATCAAAGGATGTAACCGACATCCTGAAATAGTTAAAAAATTTCTCTTCGTGTAGTCTCAGGTCGGGATATAAAGTAAAAAGCAGGCTTGAAGAAAGTCTTTGACTTAAAATAGGATGCACCCAGTATCTTCTTTGTCTTCTTCTGCGACGTTTCAGTTTTCGGTATAAAATCCGTAAGCAAATTGCCTCCTCCACATCCATTCTCTAACAATGTTGACGCCGGACTGGCTCGCGCACAATGCTGTCATGTGAACGCTCTCACCGCGCGGTCCATGTGAACGTGGCCTAAAACACAGCGGCTAATTTGAATTGTAATAAATTTAATTAATTATTACGACGTCGGCGGTGCGTGCCTCGGTCGAATGATTAGGCTAACTGCGGAGCGATCGATAAGCAATTACATTAAAAGGAGTTATTAAAAACGTGAATACGTGGACGGCTTATCTGCGGCGACGCAAGGCGCTATAATTTTGTCTTGCATTTTTTTTCTGTCACATTACTTGGTTCATCTCGCCATTTCAATCCTTATTTTTCGAAATTTTGCTCATTTTAAATTATATTTAAAAATAAAAGTAGGTTTACTTTCACTAGTTGACAAATAGAACTCGTTCATTCATTCAAAAACTTGAGATACAACCAATGATAAGCTTTAAAAACCCATAAACGCAGGTAAAATAGACCAAATTCGCATACGTATCTGGGGAGCGCAAAAATAAAATTTTAGAGAGAGAGAAAAAACACTTGGTGAAATAAATAACTAGAATTAAAGTATTTTTTGAATTATTTTACAATATTCGCTTGCCAATTATGAATATTCATTTTACGTTTTCCTACTTTTTATATTTATGTTGTCAAGCAATTCCAGTGACATCGTCGAAAGCCAAATTGCATATTTATCTGACGAAGTATTCATCATTGTCAATGACTCCACAGTCCATTGTGGGCCTAGGTCTCCTCCAGCATCCCTCTTCATCTTCCTTTATCCTGAGAGTACTCCTCCAATCCCTGATGCTTATAGCTTTCACGGAGCATTACGATATATTAAATGTTTTATTAGTAAAGGAGTATTACGATATATTTAAAACTGGGTGCAATTATGGCCAATAAGAATCTGTCAAAGGAAGCAAGACTAGCGGTACATAACGGCGTTCTAGTGCCAACCCTGATGTCCATAAGTGAAGTCTGGAATTGACAAAGAAGGAATGAAAGTAGACTGAATGCGGTGGAAATGCGGTCACTAAGATACTTTTGTGGAAAATCTTTGGTCGAATTAGAAGTGAATGTACCTAATACTGGCTGGAGCGCAGTAGATAGAATAAAGAAATAAGTGCTGAGATAGTTTCGTCACGTAGAACGTATGAGCGATGAAAGGATGGTTAAGAAAATATATGAGGCGAGTGTTGAAGGCAACGAGAATAAAGGTCGTCTGTGAAAGACCTGGCACTATCGGATACTACAAGTATTTGAGGAGAGCCCTGTTAAAGCCTCAACAACCGTAGAACTTGTATGAGAAGATGTATGAACGTAGCCGAAGCAAAAGTGGTGTGCGTTCTATCCTCTCTGCCTACCCCTGCGGAGAAACGGCGTGATGGTTATTTAGTTGGATAAAATGGTGTGTATAAAAATAAAATTTCTAATCAATGTATAGATTATAGATAGTTGTATATATATATATATATAATATATATATTTATATATATATATGTATAGATATATATATGATAATATATATAATATATATATATATATATATATATATATATATATTATAGATATCTCACAGAGACTAAACTGTATTTTTATGGGAAAGTAGATGATATAGAAGCCTTTTTTGGGTGTACGTAGGGCTTACAACCTATCTTTCGGCTGGTTTAAGTGATCACTTTACACAATGTAACGTTCGCCATTTCCACCCCTGATAGAATACCATGATGACCCTGTGACAAAAATCCAGTTCTGTTCCGAATAATTTGGACATACTCAAAATATTTTGAATAAAATTTCGATATATTTCGTAGGCATTTAAATTAAGTACAGCCAATTTCAGAATACTGACTGCACACCGATATAAGGTTTATAATATACGAGATTGGAAATATACGAGATTAGTGTACCAAAGATAACTCTGTTGCATGAAAATTAAAATAGTGTTTCAGGGTTAAATTTTTTTTTATGTTATATTAATATATTTTTCATATTTTTTTAAGGAAATGATTCAAGAGTAAATAGATCTATCATAATAAAATTGATTGAAAGCCTGTTTAGCTATTGGGTTTAGGGTTTTGCAAAATGATTTAAAAGTTTACGTTAAATTTAGCAAAATCGAGAGCAAATACGAAATTCGTGTACTGGGTGGGGCCTCTTAATAAAGACAATCGAAATAGTATGTGCAAACCCGTATATACCCGTAAACACCAATACAATAAAAAATTTAGCTCCTATGCACGGCTTACACATACTAATTCAATTGTCTTTTTATATGGAAATAGATTTACATCTATTATATTTAACGTATGTATTTAAATTACTTTTTTTTTAAATAGATGGGCTTCAATATAATTTGAAAAATCTTTGTATGGCGGATAATACATTTTGTTACATATTAATATTTCTCGTACGATCGTCTAGTAAAGATAAATAATTGAAGAATTTATGGTTTTCGCTTCAATAATTTTCTTGCCACGAGATAAGATACGGTATCGTGTTTCAATTAAGTATTTTACATGAATGTATTGTGTGTCTGTACGATATAGTCATGTCACTCCTTGCTACACCTCATCACCAGTGATCCATCATATCTACAGGTTGATCCATTAAAATAAGCAACGCATATTTTTGCTTTTATATATCACTTCTGCAATCACAAACTTTCGATGTTGATATAACAAAATTAAAATAAGAATTGACAAGTGTACAATCCCATTCCATCCCAATGAAAATAATTTCGTTGTCTGTCTGTCTGCCTGTTCCTCTTCTTTTATAAAAACTTTTTACATTTTTTTCTTTATTTCTCTTGTTTCTTCTTGACTATTTTCTGTTTCTTTTCTTTATTTTTAATAAAAAAAAATACTTCTTCCTTAGGAACCGGCATGTTAAAGTACCGTCATTTTTTACATTTTTAATATAACGTATACTAATAAGAATTGATCCGTTAAAATCGTGTCTGAGTAATCTGTAATTAATCTAAATCACAACTAATATAGTTTTTTCAATATTTAACAATATTTTTATTTGAAAATATGTTCAGAGAACACAATTACTGGATTTGGTCCCCAGGGGGGTGATTAATTAATTAAGAGAAATTGTAGAAGTCTCACAGGGAAGAAGCTATTTACAGGTTTATGAGAAAAGTGAATGAAAGTCTCTTATACGATGGCTCGGGACTGACAACCTGTATGAACATTGCATTGTATAGAGTGATCACTTAAGTCAGCTCATACAGGTTGTAAGCCCTGAGCCATCGTATAAAAGACTTCCATTCACTTTTATCATATATAAATAGCTTCGTTTCTGTGAGACTTCTATAATTTATCCTTAATTAAATAATTTTATTAATTAACAAGAATTAACTTTGTATTACGATTATTTTTTTAATTATCAACAAGTTTCGGGGAATTGGCCATTGGCCCTGAAATATGTTGATATTCCAACAAATTAGTGGTTAACACAAAAATAAATTTTTATTAATTATACAATAAATAACGTTACCACAAAGCAATTTTGTAGTTATTGAAAAAAAAAATATTTAAAAAAGTCTTAATATCATTTCATTTTCGCTTAACTAATATTAAAAGAAAGCTTCTTATAATTTCTTCAAGAGTAGCTTGTTGGTGTAGTGGTCATGACGCTCGCCTAGTGATCTAGTTAGTAGTCGGTGATTCGAGATCCATTCCAAGACACCAGCAAGTAGTCCTATACTCATAGCACAAGCGTTTAGCTTATTTTGAAAACAGTAAGAATGCTAGCTGCAACCCGTCAAAAATGATAAAACATTGGTTCGCGTCTTTCCCTAGTACACATTAATATATTTTTGACGCTCCACGGAGAGACGTCCGTGGCAACATGCGTGAAACGGCTGGTTCGAGTTTAGTGGCCCGGGGTTCAAGCCCCATCCCCTGCCACTTTTTGAGCCGTGAATTCGAACGAAGTTACGGACGTTAACACGAAATTACGACAAACAACGAAATTATTATGTTTGATTGATGCGACACGTATTCCGTGTTGGCATCACTTTAAAAAAATCCAAAAAAAAAATATTATTCAAAAATAAAAATAAATTATAATAAACCATAATCATGCAGGGTTATTTGGAAATTTTTTTTTTTTTTCAATATTTCTGATTTATTTTTTGTGAGACATTGGACTATCATTACAGAAACTTATATCGAATATGAAAAGTACATGAGCAAATCGACAATAAATAAAAACGGTACCCAGAGAATGTGCGATTTTCATAATAGCATTTTCCGACTAATTGATGTCGTCACAAATTGTTTTTTGTTAAATATAATTCGGCCATCTCAGCTTTTGATTGGAGAGTCGTGACGTCATTGTGTGGATATTTTTCGTCTTCTATTTTCAAAAATTACTGTAATACTTCGCCATGGAAGGAACTTTTGTTAGTCGTCAAATGACACAGTTTCTCTTTTCTATTCGGGCGATTGTGGGTGTTACCTCATCGGTTTTTTGACTGGCTTCATATGTATGGAACGGTTTCTTCTTTGTCGTGAAGGAAATTGGAGCCATTTGGCTCCTTCGAAAGATGGCACTAGCCATGATGAGATGAGGGAGGTCGAGTGCTCGCCTTAGTTCTGATATTGATTTTCAAAGCAATGAGAGGGAATATGCAGGCGTATGTAGTGAGCATTTCTACGTAAGTATTTTTTTTTTTTTAAATTTTTTTTTAAATTTATCTAACAAAAAATTATGACTTATTGAAATCAGAAGAGTATGAGAATAATTAATTATGACAGGAATATTAGAATATTATGAGACACGTCTTTTACTTCAATTTTTTTTCCAAAATACGAGTATGTTGTGACAGGAGTGTGGCTGTGGGGGACAAATGAAACACTGGAAATTAATTATTTGGAGAAATTTCATACGTCGCACTCATTATCACTAGGTAGTCACTTGTCTATGATTTTTTAAATTTAAATGTAAATGATAAATGTTAAAAAAAGATATTAATATTAAATTAAATATAAATGATAAATGTTAAAAAGAATTAACAGATAAATGTTAAAAAAAAGATATTTTTTTTTTAACATTCATCTGACAAAAAATTATGACTTATTAAAATCTGAAGAGTATGAGAATAATTAACTGTGACAGGAATATTAGAATATTATGAGACACGTCTTTTACTGCAATTTTTTTCCAAAATACGAGTATTTTGTCATAGGAGTGTGGCTGTGGAGGACAAATGAAGCACTGGAAATTAATTATTTGGACAAATTTCATACGTCGCACTTATTGTCACTAGTCACTTGTCTATGTAACACGACATTCGCGCTGTCTATTGCTGGTTTCGCTTTCTATGGCCCGCTATCTAAATAATTGACTCGCGCGCGCTGGCATCGCTTTTATATATAAATATTAGTTCGCGATGCATGAAGAATGTTCGACCAGTTTCTCCAAATTTCTAGTGATTTGTGAATAGTGTAAGTTGATTCTAGATTTACGTAGACTGTTCAAGAGACTTCGATAATCCGGAGTTAGCGTTGTTTTTTCTCTGACTCTCGTGTAATATGTTGACCTTAAAGCCATGCTTCAATGCACTCAGTGCACATTCCTGAATATATTGAATTTATTATATTTGAATTTAAAAATAATTTGATTCTAGCGTCCGACTATCGAATTCGCTATCGAAATCGCTAGGTCCAGTTGAGTAGCAATCAATACCCAGCAATTTTTTTATTTTTATTTATTTTCTGAAAACAGAATTGCTGGATTTTGTCCACAGAGAGATAATTATTAATCAAACATACATATAAAAAATTGTTAAAAATATATACTGGTCTATATATTCGTATCTGTGCTTCGTATTCATAATTCTATAATTTATCATAAATATATATCTTATAAAATGTTGCATAAAATGTAAATAAATCAATGTTAATATGGATTCTTCAAAAAAAAAATCGTATTATTGCTGCTATCGAACATTAATCAATGAATATACTTTACCAATTGAGTATTTTAACATATAATCGACAAAGTTACTTTGAACCTACCCCATGATTAGGGGCTAGTAAGCCTTTAACCTTTTGTCTGGATCAGTTCCTCTGCCGCTAATCTAGATTAGTCCCAGCCTGCTACTATAATATAGATGATGTAAATCGTCATCGATCTTATTTGAAATATAGCACCAGTGACGTAGCAAAAAAAATGTACCCCAATGCAAAAAGGAAGGGCCACCTAAAATATATATTTCAAAATTATAACAAAAATATTTTTTAAAACTCTTTTTAATGTCCAATAAAATATTTTATTTTTAAATATTAATTATATTCCAATTTTATAAACATTCAATTTAAAAATCATAAAATAGCTCTTGGAAAAGTATCGATACCAAATATATTATAGGGTACTTTTCAATCCCTATCTTACGCTATCACATATATAAAAGCAAGGTGATGAGACAATTGTTTTTAAAAACTCATTTCTAATAAAATGTAGGTTTCATAGATTCCAGAGAAGCTTCCTTGAGTAGTGACAGTTTTTTATATATTTAACTCAGAAACACCCTAGTGGGATATTGATGTCTTTGCTTTTACACCCCTCATGTGTGAAATGAATAAAATAAAATGTATTCTAATTTGAATCACCCTGTGTCTATATACGTGTACATGTATATGAAAGTAATGATGTATGAGGAATTATCGATTCTCGTAATGGCCTGTGGACTACGAAGGTGTACATTAGTGATACATGTTATCGTCTTTATCAGCGGCGATAAAACTCGGAATTAAAATGATTATCACACGTATACCGCATTGCAGCTTCGCCTGCCGAAATTGGATTCCATGCGTAAATTTGAGACGGCAAGGCTGAGAATGATATCGAAAGGAGAGTAACTGCGGGATACAAAGTTAATGGTGCACTAAATGCAATTATGGCCAATAAGAATCTGTCAAAAGAAGCAAGACTACCGGTACATAATGGCGTTCTAGTGCCAACCCTTATGTATGGAAGTGAAGCCTGGAATTGGCAAAAGAGGAATGAAAGTAGACTGAATGCGGTGGAAATGCGGTCACTAAGACGCTTGTGTGGAAAATCTTTGGCCGATAGAGTGAGGAATGAACAAATTAGAAGTGAATGCAATGCTGGCTGTAGTGTGGTAGATAGAATAAAGAAAGGAGTGCTGAGATGGTTTTGTCATGTGGAACGTATGAACGAGGAAAGGATGGTTAAGAAAATATATGAGGCGAGTGTTGAAGGCAACAGGAATATAGGGCGTCCGCGAAAGACCTGGCACGATCAGGTACTACAAGTATTTGAGGATGGCCCTGTTAAAAGCCGCAACAACCGTAGAACGTGTATGAGAAGATGCATGAATGTGGCCGAAGCAAAAGTGGTGTGCCAGGATAGAAGAGTGTGGCGTTCAATCCTCTCTGCCTACCCCTGCGAAGAAACGGCGTGACGGTTAGTTAGTTAGATAGTTAGCGTGAATTTGAGCGTAAATCGTAAACTTTTGCTTATGCTCTCTCCTACTACTGATGGGTCCGCTCTGTACTAACTACTACAATGTAGTACTACATTACAGTGAAGTGTACACTTCACACCTTATGAAGTGTAGTGTACACTTCACTGTAATGTAGTAGTACATTTTACATCAATAATGTTTAAACTTATTTTTACTCCCTTTCTTTTAACTCGTAGTGTCTGCTTGTCTGTCGAAAAAACTTTGGATAGATTTTCAAACCTTTTCCCGTGATCCAATCGAGCTGAAACTTTGCAGGCAGACTCGCGGCGACGATAAAAATGATCTAACAAATTTTCGTTAAAATTTTAAAAATTATTATAGTATAATTTTGGATTTCTCGAAATTTTAACGGTTTTTATTACTACCTTTCGTAGCGTCGACCGACTCGAGCCGACGCATGGAGTAAGCGTGAAACCTGTTTCATCTAGTAAATGAGATAGGGAGTATAATAAAAAAATGGTTTTTATGGGTTAGTTTTTTTATCTCCCTGCCCGGTCCACTCGAAGAGGCCCTTCTCCTCTATCCTGGGTTGTCTGCACAAGGAGATTTTGGTTCGGCGAATGTTTTTAGGGCCGGCTGCCACCTGACACCAAGGTCTTCGTCTTCTCAAGATGCGGGCGCTGTTGACCTTAATAATCCCTACTGTGAACTCCAGCCTAAACTCACAGTACTCTCCTGACCTCTACTCCAAATATTTTGGAGAAGCCCAAAATTATAAGGGATGTCCGTCTCCTGCCTGTTGGTCCGCGGTAGTTATTTTATTTCACTCCCACCCCTCAAATGCTTAAGAGAGATTTATATTGATAGAAATTTCCTTATCCGCCGGAACAGGCTCCCCCAAGAGCAATAATGTATAAACTTTATTAAAAATATTAAAAACTATTGCTTAATAAAAATTCATCACTTATTTGTTGAAAATATCAACATGTTTTAGGGCCACACCTTTTGTCAGGGTACGATGTACTTATGCTAACAAATTAAAAACCAAAAATCGAAGTAAAAATAATAAAATAATAATATACGACCATAAAAACAAATTTAAAAAATAACCATTTATAAAAATGGACCCGGTTATTATAGTATTCAATATATTATTAACCCTTTTTTTTAAATTTCTTATTTATCCAACTGTAATCCTGTATAATATGTAAACCCTTATTAATATCAAAAGAATGATCCATAACCAAAAGATGATTTACAAATTCGGAATACTTATTAATGAATACACTAAAATCAAACATAACCAAATAAAATTTATTATTTGATACAATCATATTAATAATTAGGAATAAAACCTCCGTTTCCTTCTTCAGGTGAGTGTGCAGTGTGCCGAGGTGTGCGGGAGTAGATGTCTGATGTATGGGGTGCAAAATCAGGTGGTGAGGGAGCGGGAACATTGTGAGAAGGGGTGATGTGAAAGGTTGTGTTTGATTATTGATGATGTTATTTGTTGTGTCCAGGTTTTCATGAATTTCTAAGTATTTTTTAGTTGTTTTGTTTTAGGCCTATGTCTATTTATGTAGAAAATGTATTTTTGTGTTGTTAAATGTGTGGTTATTTTCTATAAACTGGTTAAAATATTCCGAAAAGTTATGATTAGTGAGGCACATTTTATGTTCTTTAAATCTAGTTTCTGTTGACCTGCCCGTCCGACCTATATATGTCATATCGCAATCCCTACATTTTAGTTTGTAAACCCCACTGCAGCACATTTTATTTTTATTTTTCCACATGTTTTTTTTCAATTATTTTTTATTTGAATTGTTGGTGTAGAAGGCTGGCTTCATATTACTTGGTAGTTTTATTTAAATGGATTTCCACAAAGTAAAAGCCAACATATTCAATTACAATCATATTATTTACTAATATGACAATTTAAAACCACGGTTTTCTAGGGAGTACCTAAGATGGTGGATCACTGGCTAAGCATCTTCTTGATTTGAAACATTTGGTAACGATCCCATATCACGGTACTTTACAAACTTGGTCTATTAAATTGCTCATGTAACTCATTTAATAATATTTAATTTTAATTTTTTTATTAACTTAATTTATTTAAAAAAATTTAATAACATAATAAAATAAAACGTTAGCATAAGGACATTGCATTCTCATTTATTATAGAATTGACTTTGTCATTGAGTTCTTGATTGCTTATTATTTATATTATTGTTTACTTAACTGCTTATTCTATGTACTGTATTATTAACTAAGATTTGATGTATTAGATTTTCTTTTCTTTCTTTCCAATTGTTATATAATAAGATTATACTACCTATACCAATGATTGTTAGTGGTAATTCCTCACCACACACAAGAATTGGTGAGGTATACACACACAAAAAATATCGATTTGTAAACATTTATGTATGATTGTAGAAAAAAATATTATATATATTTACATATCTTCTATTATAGTTATTCTATATATATTATACTTATATATATATCTCTATAATAGATATATATATTATATTATATATCTATATCTATCTATATAGTATATACCATATATCTATATATCATATATATAAAATAAATAAATAAATATTTGTACTGTAGCATTTCCTATACATAACTTGCAATTCCCACTTAACGGATGATAAGTAAATTCCAATTGTCATTTGTCCCTGCGCTTTGGAGGCAGAGGAGAGGTATTGTGTGGACGCCTCCCCGTCCCGCTCGCATTCCCATGAGTGTCGGGGCGGTGATTACGGCCACGTTAGCATTAAAAAATGCCGAAAGTCGGTGGCGAAAGTGTAGGGCCGATATGGGAGCTATTTCTCATAATACGGCCCTGGGTGTGTTGTGGGACCCCTCTCGTCATGTTACTCCCAAAAGATATATCATTTCTTCATCTCTTTCTCTCCGTAAGAATCCACCTTTCGTATATTTAAGTGAGCCTGTTACACAGCGATTATACGTTATTTAAAACAATTTGGAAGCCCTGACGGTTTTCGAATAAACTATTCCCTCTGCTTTAGCGTGCAAATTGTGTAATAAAATATGAATTATTTCAGAGCAAAACACAGAAAAACAAATAAACGAAATTCGTAAGGCTGATTGTTTTTACGTGCCCGGTTAACCCTCCCCTTACCGTGGCGTAACACGGGGAGTCAATAAAGCCTGTTATATTTACATAAATACAATTCAAAAGTTCAATGTAAAATTCATGTTTTTGCTAATCATAGAAAAAACATTGGCACCTAGAATTGCGTAGTAGAAAATTAATCTTGCCAAGCAAATTCTACTAAAAATAATCTTATTTTAATTCAGTCAAGTAAAGTTGATACATCGATGTTAGATAAAAAATTATATCAATATCACAGTAATAAATAAATAAATATAATTTTATTTAAGATAAATTATAGTCTCACAGAGACCAAGCTATTCTATGGAGTGGTCCAGGGCTTATGACCTAAGTGATCTGCCTTCGGGCCTGGCTTAAGTGATTACTTTACACAGTGTAAAGTTTACCAATTCCACCGTAATTTATCAAAATTTTGAAAGTTGTATACATGTTCTAAATTACTTTGTTTTGTATATTCAAATGGACTACGCTAGAGATATCCATAATCCTTCCCATGACATAGTATACACAGCCGGTAATGATACCTCTCTGTTCGTTCCAGCCCCGGGAAAAGAGACTGATCAATGTCTACACGACTCCCAAATCTCTTCCCGAATCCCGGCTGGAACCCACCGATATATGATTGATTATTTTATCGTTCGAAATAAGGAATAAAAACACGAAGTGATATTTATGAGTTAAGCGACAAAAAGGAAAAAGGAATAAATATTAAAAAACCGGCACGAAGCTACGTATTACCGATTCGAATAATGCTAATAAAATGCTCTCTGATCAGCTGATTCGAAAAATAACTAAAAATGCTGCCCCTTTTCTGAATATCTTCCCCTTCTTTTCACTTCTTGATATTTATTTTTGCAGCAACAAAATATTACAAATTTCATGAATATTCCAAACATTTAGAAATTCAAAATTTTCAATATTTAAACAATAAATTGTCGAGTTCTTACTCGCATAAAATAATAGAGAAAACACATAATTTTATCCACTAAGTAGGTACTAAATATAAAAACAATTCCAATTTTGAAGAAATTTTAATTATACTGCATTGCCAAATTATTTGTTAAATATTTTAGAGGAAAAACTCTATTTTTTTAAATATCTTTTTACCCTATAAGGACTTCCATTTACGTTTTCCATGTAAAAAGCTTCGTATCTGTGAGACTTCTACAATTTATCTTCATTTATAATTATCCCTATATACACAAAATCAAGTAATTGTCTTCTCAAAATATACATATAAAAATATTGTAAAATGTATTTTTTTTTCTTAATTTAATTAATTGAAGTGAAATTAGGAGGAAGGCCGTGAGGAATATAAAGGTACTAAGATATAAAGAAGTAAAGTTTGTAAGTTTGGATAAAGGAGTTAATCTCCCAATCTACTTATCCAATCTTAAAAATGCTTTCACCAATATTTAGAATGCACTTTCAGAGTGGACGTAGGCTATATATTATCCCGTTAAAATAATAGAGCTTTTCGCGGTGACCTACGCAACCAAAGTCGACAAAAAAATGGTCGAGCGATGCGTTTTGTACGAACGCTGCCTTGACGGTAAGAGATATTTAAATACTGTCTGTAGAGAAGTTGTAGAACTCAAAATTTTTTATAAAAAGGTTCAGGACGACATTTATCTATATGTTAAGGTTAATACACAAATTATGACTAAAAGCTACTAAAACCGTGTTACGCGTACGAAACCGAGGGCACAGCCAGTACATTATATTGAGAGAATGTAAAGAATTAATTATTATCTACCAAATCCGAAAGCAAAGACCTTGGGATGATACTTGACAGTAAATTAAATTTCAACAAACATATCGATATAGTCACCAACGCATCATCTATGCTTGGTTTTGTCATACGCACATGTAAACATTTCAAAAATATCAGTACCCTCAAGACACTTTATTTCTCATACGTTCGTAGTATTTTAGAATATGCATCTCAGGTGTGGAATCCAGGTTATGCAGTACACGAAAATAGAATTGAAAGCGTCCAAAACAGATTCCTAAGATACCTAGACCTCCGTTCATTTAGATCTCATAGAAGCAATGAAGACTCTGCGAAGTTTTTTAACATGCAGACCCTAACTCGTCGAAGAAACATAGCTGACGCGGTGATGCTATTCAAAATAACACACAATCTAGTTGATAGTCCGGAACTTCTTCAACGAATATCTTACCACATCCCAACTCGCAATAACAGACATTCACCTACTTTTCATCTCCCCTTTTGTAAGACCAACTCAAAACAAAACTCCTTTATGTACAGATCCACAAATTCATTTAACACAAACTATCACCACATTGACATTTTCAACGCAACAATAAGAAACATAAAACAAACAATATCTACACTACCGCACCCAAACTAATTTGTACATTATATCTTCCCTTCTACTCCCGTCCCACATTCCCCTCCACCCTCTCCATTCGCTATTAATGTATGTTAAAGTAAATTTTTAAATTCAGTGGAAAATTTTTAAGATTGTTTTGCTGTTAACTTTTCCCAAAACAAAATAAATAAATACACAAATACACACACTCACACAAACTCACTATTGGACATGTTTTTTCTTATTTTTTATCGATTGTATATATGTGTTTTCTTGTGATTGGCCCAAAACTCTGTACATCAATTATTGTTTTTTTTCAAGATTGATTAATTATATGGCTGTAAGAAAACTAATAAATGAAAATAAAATAAATAAATTATACTTTTCCTTTTTTACTTTAAACGCTCATTTAATATTAATAATAAAAATATGACTAACTATTATACATTACATTACATACAAACAATTTTAAGTTAGTAAAAGCATTTTCTGTCACTGAAATTACGTAAAAACAAACAATACGCACCTCTAAACAATGGGGTTGGAAATTTTTTATTCTTACTAATCCCTGGGCCATCGTAAAAAAACTTCCACATACGTTTCTCATATAAATAGCTTCGTCTCTGTGAGACTTCTATAATCTATCTCAATTAAATAATAATCCCGCAGTGGACAAATTCAGTAAATGTCATCTCAGAACATAAGCTAAAAATATTGTCAAAGACTTTTTTTTAAAGTGATAGTATTGTAGTCGGTCTGCGAATAGACGACCTAATACGAGACACCTTAGCTGGAGAACAGATGTGATGAATGACCTCGGATCTTCAGAAACAGTACGGGAACATTTTTCTTAATCATACCCCTTCCTTAAGGGATATATATATATATGCTTACATATTTCAATTATAGAATTTTGTCGGAAAATAAAATACATGTCATTAGTATCATAATTTATTATTTTTAAATTACATGATAATTACGGGAATAAGGGAAGGACTACAGGATGGGGGTGTGGAGGGGTAGTTTTCGAACGGATGAACTGTAATTTTAAATGGTATCTGAAAAAAATGCTTCTTCAGAAACCCTAGCCATGGTTCTCATCAACGCAGAACACTGCCAAATTTTCGGAATCGCCAAACAATTTTTCTTACGGGTATTTTCTATCACGGTGTGCTACGGGTTAGGTTCAAAAGTTTTACAGACGTAGAATGTATTTTTATCCGGTGACGATAAGGCATTGTAGCAATCGACTAAAGCTAATATTTCGGCGAGGCATTTATGCGACATTTCGTTCTGCGATGTTTTCCTGTTTGGCCTCGGTCGACCTTCGCGCCAATTATGTCATTCCGCAAACAAAAGTGATTAACGAAACGGAAAACGTTTTTTGAGTGAATCCAAGTGTTCGCGTAATGTTTTTTAATCAAAACGACGCGTACTTGAAGTAAAAATTTTAATCAGAGAGTTAACAAAGAGCTGAATAATGGGTTTCAGTTTAATTTTGACTTTTATTAACGTTTCGCTTTTTAATTGATGATCAACTTCACATTTAGTTACTTATTTTACACGTTATCAAACACAAATGTAATTTTTCAATGTTGCGTTTTTTATTTCAGTATTCATCAGCGCCGTATAAACTTTTTTTAAAAAACTGTACCGAACTCGAATTTCTACGAAATAAAATCAAATAAATAATGCCTCTCCAAATCTAGCTGGAATGACGAAATCTTCTAGTTCTAGATTTTCGCACACAGTAAATAATTTATTGTACAAACAATTAGTTCTATTATCTTATAAGTTTTAAGTATTCGTAAAGAAATCATTGAAATCGAACCTTAAAGGAATCTTAAAATCTTAAACACAATCTCTTTGTATAAAACCGCGAATTTTATTAAATACCTCGTCAACCGGTTTCGCTTAACTCAGCTTCATTTGGGAGTATTTAAAACAGTTTAATTTTCAGGTTAGAATAAACATTTGGTGTGAAATGTGTCAAACTAGAACGCATACACGGCGAAGTACCATCTATATTATAATTGCTTCAAAAAGGCATTATGCAGTGCGTGGTTTTGCCATTACCAATATCCTATGAAAAGAAGCAGAGAATGGGCGATAGTAATTCACAGATACTGAAAACTGCGCAGCGGCCACTACAGCCGATAGCCAATTGTAGACACCAATGGCTGCTTAGAGAGCATTAATGGCCGCGCAGCGCCCGCAGAACCTAGAATCAAGCAATCGGCGAAGGGATCAATGAATTGCATGATTCTTTGTGATCATATGATACATCAGTCATGATGCATGGCAGAATATCCCAGAAAATTCTGACCTTGTAGAAAATCTTGCCTTTTTCAAGATGCACAAACTTGAGTCCCGAGGGAAAATATCCGATCTCGTTGTGCTACACAAGATTCTCAGTGGAGCTATTGATTCTATTTCTCTATCTGACATAAATTTGCATGTTAATCCCCGTATAAGAAACACGGAATTCTTTAGAACAAGCCAGCACACTAATAATGTTGGATACTTTTCTCCCATCACAAGGTTGTGTCGCACATATAATATGTATTGTGCTGACCTTAACATTGATGCTGATGTTTTTGGAGATACTCGTACCTTATCATCGTTCTAAAATTCACTCATACACAACATCCATTTTCTAAACGATGACCTGAACCTATGGATCCATTAAATCAATTATTTATTTAGATATTCTTATATTATCGCACTACATTACTACACTAAATATTTAAAACACAGAAATTTACAAATATTACAAATTTACATAGCATAAGCGTGCCGAAGACATTTGTAATTGGGATAATGGGCATAGTCTTCATTTATAATGTTTTATTATTAGAGTATCATTCATTTACCCTATTAGTGTCTCTCATAGATATAAAAAAATCATTTTCCGATTTCCATGTTAATCAATATATATAGTTATAAAAAGAAACCCGTGTTTCCCTATCCGCCAAGTTTTCTCCACAACCACCCATCGGTGGTTATGGAGGTGGATAGCCCTTGGTGTCACATCGAAAATATGCGAGTTTGGTGGGGGTGGCTGTGCGTGGGTGGGAGTGGGTGACGAAAATGCGCTATCTAGCACATTGTTTTGTTATGGGAAGGCCGCAAATGCTTCAGATTGTTTCAAAATAGGCGCGCCGACCGTGTCGGCGAGTCCAGAAGGTTCCGGAAAAACCTGCTCTAGAAAGTTCTGGAAGGAGAAGGTTCTAGAAGGTTCGCGAAAGTCCTACGACGATCCAAACAGTGTACTAAAAATCTACACAGCTAGTTTATGTATACAGTTGTACTGTTAGAAATGAATCGTGGCGATATTAAAATGCACGGTCACGACCGTCACAAATGAGTGATATGGTACTAAGTATGAATTCTCGCGATCGATACGAGTAACGAATGTATGTTTCATGATGCAGACACGCGTGCAAGATGCGGAAACATGATATCGGCAGATTAACCGCACGCCCCCGTATCAGTGTCTCGAGACTGATCGAGGTTATGCTCAACCGAGACAACTATCCCACCGAACAACCGATTAAAAACATCGATCAACAATAGGGGTAAATATCGGAATCATCCAAGAATATGGTCCCGTTGTTCATACAATGAAAATAAGTATTTCACTATATAATTTAATGTCCTGTTAATTTAATCTAACTAAAATAATCGTCATCTAAATTAAACAAACCAAACATAATGACCTAACCTAACCAAACCTAATAACCTAAACAAACCAAAGCTAATAACCTAACCTAACCTCATATATTGCCTATGAAATGTCAAAATGTGCAGTGCATTTTTCGAAACTTTAAAGTGTAATATCATATTTAATAATTAATTTTTAAACGTAAATTGTCTTTCATTTTGTTATTAGCACATTCAATAATATAGTGAAATAATCATTTTCGTTGCGTATGCAATGGGACCATTATCTTGGATTTAGCCAAAATATCAACAATAAAAATACATACGTTGATACATATGAAAATTTAATAAGTGAAAAGTATTCAGAAAGAAGGTAGTAAGAAGTAAAAGAAAATAAAATATGCAATCAGTAGATATGTACATAAGAAGAAAATGATTAAAACATGGAACAATTTCAACAAGATAAATACGACAAGATCAAACATCTTAGGATGCACTACAATACTCTGGAATAATCTATGCGATGGGAACATTCCCGCAAATACTAAAAATGTATAGAATAATTTCGAAGGTTCGAAAAACCAACGCGTTTCGTTTAAAAAGACAGAGCCGTTCCGTATAGAGGCAGAGACAGTACTGTGGCGGTTCATGTTTATTTTAATGTTTCTACCGGTGCGACATTAGTAACGGAGCGGTAAGCCAGTGTAGCCAGTCGTATAAAACCGAGCGAAGTACCTACTTACATGCGATAGTCGAACGGATTTTCTAAAAACTGTTGGCAAGTGATAATAAAGTATTCACAGACGAATGATAAATTGCGAAATTTTGTGAATTAAAAAATTGTAATTAAAGGTAATTCGTGTTTAGTGACTTTGTGAGAAATTCAAATAAAAATGTTATAAGTTTTTCACGGCCTTTCAGAATCTTCTACGTGTAGATTTCTGGGATATTCTTCCGTGTATATGTGACCTCTCTGACCGACGTTTCGGATCCCATTGCAGGGTCCATCATCGGCGCTAATGTACATCAGCCCTTACAAATATGTAAATACTTATTCTTAAGAAACCGGAATGTAAAAGTACCGTCATTTTTGTCGGGTTACAGCTATTCATTTCTTAAAAAGTAACCCATAAAAATCTAGTTTTTATTATACTCCCTTTCTTTGTAAAAAATAACTACAATTAAAGACGAATTAAAACATAGAACATAACACTAAACTTACAGTAATTTAATATATTTCTAAAATGTTAGATGTTTTGAGCTTTGATAAGACACTTCATGCTTTGAAGATTAAATTCTAAAAAAAATTGTCAGTCAATTTAGATTTTCGACATTCGTAGTGAAGTACCTATTATGTACACCGACGGAGTAATTCAAATTTAGAAAATATTCCGCGACGTTATCGGGCCGCCTTTGCTAATCAAACTTTTATACTATAATTATTAAATTTTTTTAACGAAAATTTGATAGATCTTCTTGATCGTCGCCACGAGTCTACTTGCCAAGTTTCAGCCCGATTGGATCACGGGAAAAGTGTCAAAAATCGATCCAAAGTTTTTTTTGACGGCAAGCAAGCAAGCAGACGCCACGAGTTAATATAAAGGGAGTAAAAAGTATGTAAACTAAGTTTGACTACTAATTAAAGGTTACATATTATTCTGAAATTTATCCAGTAGGTACCAAATGGATGAATGAAATATGAAACTCGACACAATCAAAGACAAATTTCCGCTTCTCTAACGCACAGTGCAAAGAGTGACACATTCTGTAGGACATTAAAATAGCCGACATTTTTTAAATACTTCACTAGTTCCGCGTACAGCCGTGATTGTCAGCAAAGCTACGCTTGTTAGCAGCTTCACGGAAAAATATATAGCAACAGCTGTCCCCCCGTGGAAAACAAATATTGACTTCGCAAATGTGCCTCTATAATTATCTGGCTATTTTCATTCTTCACTTTCCTCGTGGCATTGTTTTGATGACGGGACAGTGTACCTTTTAAAAACAGATCCAAAATGGTCATACTTTAGAAAATTATAAAAAAAATATAAAAATACTAGCCACAACCCGTCAAAAATGACGCACTTTTGTCGTGTGAGAACGGCGCAAGCCAGCGTGCCGTAGCGTCAGCAGGAGCGTGCGGTGAGAACAAGAAGAATGACTTTTTCTTAAGCATATATTTTGAAAAGAAACCTAAATAAGAGATGTATCAAGTAATGGTCCTATCGCAATAATTAACATATTATTCAGATTTTAATATTTTATAATATTCTGCCAGATAAATATTTAATTTCGATTTTTTTTCCATACATATGTTTAAATAAAATTCTTGTTCTCACTGTACGCAACTGAGCATTAGTGACGGACATTGTTACGTAGAGAATTTTTTGAAGAAATATTTCTTTAGGCGCATTTAGAGTGAAATTTTAGGATGCAACGAAATGCGCGCGCATCACGCAACAGAATTTTTCACACTCAATCGAAAGTTAAGATGGCCGTTTTCCGAGTGCAAAATGTGTAAAGGAAATTGCATATGCTCCAGGCGCTGTTATTTATATGTATTTTCTATTTGCTGGCAGATTTTTCATAATGGTGTCACGGGACCAGGCTGTGGGAGTCAAATGAAACATTTTAACCTAATTAATTTTTTTATTAATTTCACAAAAAGTAACTGGACACCGAAGTAAAGCACTGTTCTTAATTCTCAGTCACTAAATGTTTCTGGAATAATATACACAATAATTAGCTATTCGTTTTAGAAACTTCGCTGCATTTTTTATCACTCCTAAATAAATTGTCTCTCGTATACTGATGCACTATAATTAAATCGCTCAGGTTCGCACTGCGAAATCTCTCGCATATTGTACATCTGTGCGATTTGTTTCCTACGAGATTATACTTTTTAAAAGTATTTAATTTGACTTTTCATTATTGTTTCAAACTTGACAACCCGGTGGTGCTAAATCGTGGACAAGAAATTTATGTTAATTTTCATGTCTATGTATTTTCTATGTATTTTCGTAATCAATGGTGCTATTTATGTTAATTTTCATGTCTATGTATTTTCTATGTATTTTCGTAATCAATGGTGCTAAATCGTGGACAAGAAATTTATGTTAATTTTCATGTCTATGTATTTTCTATGTATTTTCGTAATCAATGTTTAAGGTATATTTTAACTATAAGTAGAAAGGTTTCGAGTTACAATAAATTGTTATGAAACAAAACGATTCTTCTTTAAAAAATGACCCTCATATTAAAAATAGAAAGAATTGTAATATAATATTTTTTGAACGTTCGGTATGTATGAAAAGCATTCATAAATCTACAAATACACGTAGAAGGCAACTGACAGTCTAACGAATGTATATATCACGTTAAATATAAGATGTCACAAAACATATACCTGGGAACAGTGTGAAAATCAATATATCGATTGGCACAAACTTCCTTCTCCTTGCGTAGTAGACCTTATCGTTGGAGGTTTTGTCAAAGATTGTTGCAACTGACCAGGAAAACTCTGATATATTAAAAAAGGTCCAGTTAACATAATTTCAACACCCGTTTTTAAGAAGCTCATAAACCTACTGTATAGACGGACCTTACTTATTTATGTGCGCGTTAAGTTTTTAATTTCTATTATTATCATGGATGACGGGCTCGGACAGAGGAGACTACTCGTACAGTGAAATTGAGTCAATATTAAAAATTTATAACCTCCAAAAATGTAGAGAAAACACTGACTTAATCACCATATTCAAAATATTAAACGGCCACACTGATGTGCCTTCGTTACTGGGCCAAATTAAATTCAATATCCCTTCCCGTAGACTCAGAAATAATGAACTGTTGTTCCTTAGCCATCATAGAACCAATTATGGATTCCATGCTCCCATGTCACGGTTATGTCGTCTTACAAATTCAAGACAGGATCTGAACTTCTTCGGTGTATGTCTATCCAGATTCAAACAATCTCTGATTAGATAGTCTAGATTTTGTCTCCATCTTCTTAGTACTTTTCATTTGTCCTTGCTTTTCTTTTAAATTGCTATAACTTTTATTCTGATGTATTTTATGCTGTTCATGTTATGTAATATATCTTATTGGACTATTTCCGTTAATTTCAATAAATAAATAAATTACTGTGACGTTTTTGTCCATAGCTTTAGGATGAGAACTTCGTAGGTACTCGGGAATCCAGAGAAACTCGATGTTGCGCTTCAAGATATTTTATTTTATTAGTTTGCGCGACAGTATTATTACGTATTAAGATATAGAACAATTTGTTACTGACGCGGTAGCTCAGAGGTAAGAGAGCGCGTCAATATGGCGCCTCTTAATTTATATCCATTATCTCTCTCATACTGTCTGTCTATCTCATTCATTTCGACAGACGTTCATCCAGATACATTACTATTATTGCAACATGTTGGCTTTGATTTCATATTTGGACACTTTGGATGGATAAATTAATAGATGTGTGTAAAACAAACTGATTTTCATCAATATTTTTGTGTAATATTAGTACTTATTGTGTATAATCATGTCAAAATTCAACAATATATTACTAACAGTTAAGCAAACGACTGTCGCCTATAGTTTAGTGGTCACTGCGCGGCTATTAGTGTCTGTGATTAACTTTCGCCCATTGCTTGATGCTTTTCAAACGATTTGGGTATTTTTTGAAACTGGTTATGCACTACATGCTGCGTTTTCGAAGCAATCATAATATAGGTATCACTTCGCCATGTATGCGTTCGAGTTTGACATATTTCCAATCAAACGTATATATATTCTTACCTAAAAATTAAACGTCAAAAATGGAATTGCCCGCAGAAAAAATAATATTGACATAATAAAATAAAAATTTGGAAGTGTATCACATTAAAGTGACTAGAATGTTAAATTAGGCGTGTTAAAAATTTTTCTTCTGAAATTGTTCTTTTTGACGTCGACGGACGTGATAATAACCAGCGATATAGTGTTAATAATGCGTGTGTGATACCAGCGACAACAGATTAATCAAAACGATAAATATCGGGCGAAGTATTTACGTGGAGAATTAAACAGAATATTCTAGAAAGCGATAATAAAGTGTTACACAGACGAGTGCTTAAATTTAATTTGGTGTCCAATGACCTTGTGAATTTGTTAAAGTGATTAATAAATCATTAATTAATTTCCAATGTGACAATCGTCCATACTCGGTTGAACTCTTGAAGGTTTTCTATGGCCTGCATGTATTTTCTAATACTTTAGAATAAATTTTACTGCGTTACCAGACTGGATAACCATACGTAACAGCCGCAAAGGATATAGTGCAAAAAATATAAAAACTCTTACACGTTACATATTTTCAAATTTGTTCAAGCTCTATATATTAAAAGCTTAGTTCCCACATTTCATTAAAATGAAAATTGAACCGATATTATACGTAATCAATCATGATGACGTCAGGTGAAGTTTTTTGACATTTTCAGGGACGCATCAAAGATGTTTTGTAATGGAAAAAGCATAAAAATTATTTTTTGCGATTGGTTAGAGTGAAATTTTGAAGAAAATTAGAAGACTTTGAAGGTTTGGCAATTTTTTCACAAATTTTTAAAAATTAACTTGAAGAACTCATTTTAAAAACTCCAAATAAAATAATTTTGATATTTGATAAGGTTTTCACAGCCGTTCTGGATCTTCTGGTTTCAGTTTTCTGGGATATTCTGCCGTGTTCTACGACCCTTCTGGTCTATATGCCAGAAAGGTCGCAGAAACACGGCAGAATATTCCAGATTTTTTTTTAGGTTGTCCCGCTTTGTAATTTGATAGATAACTTACGAAGTGATGCTGTCGAAACTGAACTTTAGGTATCCCACCAAGGTACGAGATCGCATCGCTAGGTCTTGGTCTCTCTGTTCGATCCTGTTATTAGTAGGAGGATGAGTTATGTGAGGACTTTGTGTATGTCCGTGACATATCTGCTACCTTTCTCCTTGCTTTCACCTTTCTCAGGATTCCTAAAGTGGTATTCTGTACCCAAAATTCCAAGCTATTTAATCTCCAGCGGACTCGACACTGTTTTCCCATATAATAAGTTTGATTCTCAGTGAGGTCACAATACATCTGCAACCCGTGGAAGTGTGCGGGTTAAGAATAGGGCTCCTCAGCCACGATCGAACACATAACCAGTAAAATATAGCAGACGCCATTCTCATAACGAGGGAGACCGCCGGAGAAGAAAAATAATAAACCTACATAATTTTTTTCTCAAACCTGGGTGTTTTTTTGAAGGGTTTGGCTAGAGTAAGTTTCATTAAAGACTAGCTGTTCGTATCCGGCGTTGCACGAGTTAAGGATTAAGTTGAACATAAATTTTTGGGGGGGAAACAAAGGTTTGATTTGCATCAAAAATATATCAGGGGAGAGAGAAAATATCACCTATATCACCTGTCGAGTCTTTAAGAATAAGTTTCCAAATTTTGAGTCCGATCGGTCAAACGGTACAGATTTGCATCGAAAATATATCAAGGGAGGGAAAGGATTAAAAGAATAGGGGGGAAAGTCGCATATGTTACCCGCCGAGTCCTTTAGAATAAGTTTTCAAATTTTGAGTCCGATTGGTCAAACTGTACTGATTTGATTTGAAGGATTAAAAGAATAGGGAGGAAATGTCGCCTATGTTACCCACCGGGTCCTAAAGCATAAGTATGCAAAGTTTGAATCGAATCGGATAAACAGCATAGATTTGTATAGATAACAGACAGACAGACATTGAGTTTTATTGGTATAGATTAAGCTTCTTATGTATAAAAAGCGTCGAGCCTGTGAGAATTGTGAAGCTATCATTTTTTTTGCTCGGAGTCGAATTCCGAACCCCGCAATCGCCAGAAGAGGCCTTTGTAATGTTGGCAAAAATGCTTTAAATGTCTACGAATTCATATCACAACTAAATATAAAAACAAGACTATCTATTATAATATCTCAAATTATTTAACAATTTAATCCACCTTTTATCAAGAAGAGATAGAGAATGAAATCGAGAGAAGCACATTTGGTGCCAAATAGGAGACCTCTTGACGATCCTCTACGGTTGACCAATAAAGCTAAAGGAACAAATCCACTTTGACCGATTCCGTGAAACCGGGACAGTTCTGGTCAACTAGACGTCCCGAGGTTACCACCACCCTCAACCCTGGGGAGACGGCAAGAGAGGTCCTGTCCGATTAACTCTCTAACCTGAAACCACTTTGATTTTTCGTGTGCTGAATTTTCTAGACCAACATTTGTACGAAGAAAGCTTTTACGCCGACATTTATATGTATTTAAGTGCTGAACGAATAAATTAACATTACGCTCGACACTGCTTTATACGCCTGGAATTTGTTAACATAATAGTGTACTTTATACGAATATGCGTGTTAATTCTTATAGTCGGTTCAATTGTCTGAGCGTTTTTGAAAATATTGAAATAGTACAGTAAAAAATGCGATGTTGTGTGAACGGTATCAAAGCAAAGGCAGCAATATGTAAAAAATAAAAATAATATTTTGAATGCACTCACCGAGAATTAGTACCTTATTTAAAATGTACCTACTGAATCCTCGATGTAATGAAATGGCAAAAGAGATTACGTACATATTATCTTGTATTATGTCACAGCACTAGAAATCTAGGGTGATTTACAAAATTCGGGAAACGCCTGGAACAATCGAGAAGCGACGGGAACCTTTTACTTAACGCTATAATAATCTAGAAAGTTTGAAAAATACCAGCATTTGGATATAAATAGCGCGGATCTAGGCCGTCGCGCAGTTTTGCCATGTTTTGACAGTTCGTTCGGTGCGAAGAAGTTGAAAGTTTCAGAGCTCCAGCTAGTCGGGAAGTTGGTGAAAAATCGATAACAAGATTCCACCACAACAAACAACAAATAAACAGACAAAGAAAGTTAAATAATAACACGTTAAAATGGGATTGTTTCAGCTTATCAATAAAATAAATAACCTTATTAGCTACCGAACTTCTGAAATATTTTGAAACTAGTCTATCAACAGAATTAATTAAATATTGATCTACCCTATCGAGAGCAGGTTTTTTTTGTGAAGGGTCATAAAGCTTTTGAAGAAATTTGGGGACATTCATGGACAGATTTAACGTTAACTTATTTTGTAAGAATGATGCTGGGATGTGTATAATGAAGCAACATGCTTAAAAAACAGTTTTGAGGAAACACCAGATGTCGTATGGAGTACAAATATAATGATATAAAATGCTAGTCGAACAAATTTCCAAGCGTATAAATGCTGGCATGCAAAATGTCTAGAAGTCTAAAGGTGCTGATACACATGCTCATTAGTGGCACGAGAGCGTGCCCAGATGACAAAACATTACTTTTCGTGACTTATTATAGGAATCACGAATGTCTGTGGAATACTCGATCACCGCTATGTAAAAATAATATAGCAAGAAATAATGTAAAGACATGAATGATTCAAATCTTACAATAAAAATTATTATAACTAAAATCAAAAATTTTCGGATAGAAACTCGGGAACTGTTTTGAATTATTGGTTCACTTGAATTTCCTGTTTCAGGATGCAAAGTTTCTATTGTGAACAAGAGCGTCTCTATTCTATGACAAGAGTATGCCAGTAATAAGCATGTGTGTTTGATCGTTAGCTTCGAGCATGCTCATTCATAAAAACGCTTAAAATAAGCATGCTAATAATGAGTAAGTGTGAAGTTGAGCATGCTCAAAAATAAGCATGTGTATCAGCAGCTTAACTTCTGATTTCTGGACCACATTTAGTACGTTGTACGTTTGGCAGACAAAAGTTAGCGATGTTATACAAAAAGTAAAAAAACTCAAATGGAACTGGACTGGTCATGTTATGAGAACAAGCAGAGAAAAGTGGACGAAAGACGTAATGGAATGGTATCCCAGAAATGGAAAAAGACAAAAAGGACGTCAAATTAAGAGATGGGAAGATGACCTACCAAAAGGATGGAGAAGAATAGCTCACGACAGAGACGAGTGGAAAAAACTAGGGGAGGCCTATGTCAGAGAGACAACCTGACCAACAAACTGGCTGCTTAAATGACATTTACTACG
>JADDOH010009509.1:0-25070 GCA_016648135.1 Agrypnia vestita | reverse complement strand
TTTTTGTATATTTTTCAACAGTTTCTCACGCTGTGAATATTTCAATTGGTTTATCTGGTGGTTTCTTCAGTCTGGGGACCTTTATTTTTTTGTTTACCGCTTTTTCGCGAACTTGATCACATACACTTATTATTTCGTTCGTTTGGTCAACTAGGTATTTTTTATTGCAAAAAGCGTTGAATAGGTGTCGATTAATTATGTGTTCAAATACTTGATTTACGGGCATAAAGTCTGTAGTAGTATTATAAGGTATTACAGCGGTTTTCATTGATTTTTCAATATTATTTTTAAAAATTCTGTTTAATTTTTTTTGTTCAGATAATTTTAATTGTTTAGCAATTCCTTCTCCCGCCGTGATATTCGGTTTTATATCTGCTTCGACAAATACTGGTGTATTATTTGACGATTCTAAATTGAACTTTATTTTACTTTTATTTTTGGATTTATTTTTGGATTTTATCTTTGGCTTTAGTTTGTTTATATTGTTTGGGGGTAGCTTTTTAGAGTGGAAAATCTCTTTATTCTCAGAATACGATTTTAAAATTTTTCGCTGCTCTTTGTTGTCGAATACAGGATTCTGTGGATTTTTTTCTTGAATGTAGTCCTCTGATACGTCGTTTTTCAGGAACTGAATATCCGTGTCGTTTACTTCTATGGAATCTGATGTATATAAAGATAAAGGCTCGGCCAACGCTGGCTTTTCCTTTTCTTGTGTGGTGGCAAGAATTTTAAAATCTTCGTCGTTTTCTGCTGCGTAAAACATTTCAAATCCATTATCAACATATATTTCGTCAATAAAATTTCCGTCTTCTTTTTCCGTTGCATGGCAATAAACAATTTCTTCCGCTGTTGGCTCGGTCATTGGATCAGTACGGAAGTCTGTTTTTAGTATTCTCGCGGGCTCGTAGTATTCAATTGTTCTCAAGTGCTCTTGGTCTTCTTCGCAGTCGTCTTCTACTATTTCTTCTGGGAACGACTCTTCTTGATGGAATAAGTCTGCTACGGTCCACTCCGGATTTTCGTTCTGCTTATACGGCGAATATGAAGTTGTGGTTTCAGTGCTTACTTGATATACATGTGTGAAGCTGTTGTAATTATTTTGCATATATATAAAATGTTCTTCCGCTAATGCCAGAGTCATAGCCTTCTCTAGAGTTGGAGGGTCTTTCAATCTTACGGCCATACTAATCTGTCTCGTTAGATTTCTTAAAAAGGTTTGCAGTGCCATCTTGTCGTAAAATTTTATTTTAAAATTTTTTTCTTCTGTGGATATATCTAAGAACTGCAATTTTGTAAAAAGATCGCACCTTGCATCCTGAATATTTTTTCCGAATTCATAGAAAGATTCACCTCTATTGGGTTTAAGGTATATTAAGTTTCGAATAAGGGTGTCTTCGCTTCGGTGCTCGCCAAAATTTTTTATCAGTACTGTTTTTACATCGGCCCAATTTTTAATATCCTCTCGATTTTGCACTAACTGCAAGGCTCTTCCTTCTATTTTGCTTATAATAATTCTATGAAGGTATTCGTTTACAGGATTCTCGTGGTCGACATTATCTGCGTACAATTTAAGTAAATATTCGCAAGAACTAAAAAATCTTAATAAGTTTTCAGATTGTTCATTGAATGTTGGTATTAGGTTTATCACGTTTTGTAAGACATCATTTATCATAGCCATATTGATTTATAGTGTTTATATTCTTGATGTGTAATTATTATAATTTTATTTAATTTTTAATTTCCTTCAATATTTTATTTTGTTGTGACAGATCAGTACTATTATGTTAATTCATATTTTATTATCTTCAATATATTTTTAAAGGACATATTTATTTATTTATATAATCACCAAATGTTTTAACAATTCTATCATCGTCACTTGATTTAATTTAATTTTTTTTTTTTAAATTATATTTTACTCCCAAATGCTTTTCAATTAAGTATTTGTCACTTAATTTTTAATTTATATATATTTAGTTTTAAGATGTTCGCTTCCATTATATTTTTAATTTTTTCAACTTGCTTCTCCATTTATTTATTTCGTTTATAAAACACTTTCTTCATTAATATATTTTACTTTCTTCTGATCATCATTATTTTTATTATTATTATTTTCCTTTTTAATAATTATCAATTTATATTTTTAAATAATTTCTTTAAATTCTTCTTTTTATTTCTTCAATTTATATATTTTTGTTTAAAATATAATAATTTATTTTAAAATTAAAATTACGTTGTGCGATACAACGATACTGTGCGATACAGTGGTTGCTTTGCGATAAAGCTGGGAACGTCACAAAGAAGATGGGATAGGGAGACAATGAAATTGAAAGGAGGCGTAAAGCGAAGCGAAATTAAGCGTACTCACAGTAGTCCTCCGATCAGCCAATCGTCTGCCTGGTCTGGTCCTCATCATACGCCCCGTGGATGACTGGTTCCGATGTCCAAAAGTCTTCTGGGCTCGAATCCTCGATTAAAAGTTGATACTTTAGAAGAGCTTCGAGAGTTTTATCCAAGCTTTCTTCGAGGATCCTACCGGCTGCGCCAATTAAATTTCCCGCACAGGATGTATCAGTATTTAAAGGATTTTGCACCAGTTAAACACTACAGGAGAATTAATAAATTTATTTGTGAAGAACTTTACAGAGCAAAAATCAGAAACACAGTGATGAATCTTAGACCCCTTCGTATTATTTATACCCTATTTCCTTTGTTCTCAAATTAATGTAAACATTCTTTGTTTGGAAGGGATTTTTATGATATTAACATAAACAATTTAATGAGTTCAATGACCTAAAGGGCTGAACAGGTTAAAGGGTAGAGATTCATCTCTTTCATATGGAATCCTCCAATCGAGGGACTAACATAAACAATGAGTTCATTGACCGGAATGGCTAACCTAAACAAAAGTATTTGTATTAATATTCTAGTTTGAATAAATTCCAAAATATTATAACGGTAGTGGAGATATAACATAATAATAATTTTAGCAAAAATGTTTCAAGACATCTGTCGGCATTTGAATGAAGCTTTTTAGTTTAAAATGTATAAAGAATCTATATTTTCCATGATAGATTTTTAGGAAAAATGCACTACTGACATCTGTTGGCAAATGCAAGAAGCTTTGACTACCTATAACGAAAAAAGTTCTTTCCTCACAATCTTTAATAGATGGTGTTTGTCAATATACCTATTATGTCTTAACATTTTCAAAATTTTTTAAAAAATTTTAAAAAGACAATTAACAAAATTCATTAATTATATATTTCAAGTCTTCATCAATTTACTTTTTAGAAAAAGTATTTTCACAGAATGCGATCGATACATTGACATCAATTATCTAGAAAACCTTAGAAAAAGGAAAGAAATAAATTTGTATTTTTATTGATTTACGTCAATAGCTCGATAGTGTGTATCACAATATATAAATTTAAATAATAAAAAAATTGGCTTTATAGGTAGGTAATGCAAAAAATCGATTCAGAGTTATCCTTTTCAAAAATAACATTTATCAAAATAAATACCTTATTGTCATCCAGAATTTCCGCAATTTGGTATTCAACAAGGCATTGGTTTAGGTCATTGTTTTTCATAATTTATTTACGTAAACAATTTGTTCAAAATCAATTTAAATGGGAAAATATTATCTATTGCATATATTAATATCTTTGTCATTATTATTATTAATAGAAAACGGTACAGTTGCCGGCAAACATCTTGAAATTCTTTGGCGTAGTGGGGGAATGCGCAGAAGACAAAATTTGGGTCTCTTTGGTGGAATGGTACACGCGCAAACTTTCCCCCACTACGCCGTAAAATTTCAAGATGTTTGCCGGCTGCTGTAATTGGATTGAATTAATGAATACTGCTAACCAGGGATTAAATTTGGTTAAAATATGGGTCAATAACAATTTATTATTAACAACTCCGAAAAAACTTATTTTGTGTCATTTACTTTTCTCATTTTGAAAATACAATCATTAAAACAGTTTAATTGCCCGTGTGCAGTCACTGTTGCATTATGGAATAATTGTGTGGGGCGCAGCATATAAATGTAATTCAATGCCAATATTTCAAGTATAACAATGATTAAAATCATACTCAAGAAACGTTTTGACTATCCCACTCAAAGAGGTTATAATATGCCTCTTTGATCCCACTGCACAACATTTTCAAGACTGATGCTCCAACTATTACCTGTATTTTATACTTTACAAAGAAACGTCCCTTTACCACATCTACAAAGAAAACTGTCCTCAACTACTAGAACGTATCTGCTTGCGTGTTCCGTCTCGCATAACTAGAAGTCATGCAGGTTTTGCCGTGGAAACTGCAGCTACTAACTATATCTTTAATTCCCCACTGCAAGGGCCTCCTAGACTAGCAAACAGGTACGAGCAACTGGACGTCTTTGCCAATAACTGTATATTATTCAAACGTATATAAAAAGGTGTATTGAAAGATTACTAGTATTTGTCGAATTGGACGTAAATATTTGATTTGTATTTTTATGTATATTTTTATTACATTATGACTTTCAAAGCTTGTACTATATTTTTTCACTGTACATTATAACTTTTTTGTTTTTTAATTTCTATTTTATTATGTGTTTCTTATGCTTCTGCTTTTTATATACTTGCTTTTTACTTTATATTATATTTATCTTTATATATTTGTTGCTGTATTTTAAGTATTTTCTTTCCACTTATGGCATTATTATGTTTGCATGATATTATTTTTTTTCTTTAAACTATATATTCTGTTAATGTACACTTTACCTACCTATTTTAAAAGCCATATAGGGCGTCAATTAATAAATAAATAAATAAAAAATAATAAAAAAAATATTGTCAACAAAATCCATAATCCCGATTACATCAGACAATACTCAAGAAGTAAAAACAATACAAACATACAATTGTTGAAAAAAATAGCTGCCTAGTTGCGCTATGCACATACAGGGTGTCTCATAGCTAGAAGCAAACATTTTACAGGTGAATTTCTGCCATGACATGAGTCGAAAATGTTCAAGCAACCAAGACCCAATCTCAATAGTTGTGGAGACATGCAATATCAAAATTTGCATTGTTTTCCAATATTTCTGACTTATTTTTTGCGAAAAGTCGAAGTATCATTGTAGTAATTTATATCGATTGTGAAAAACTCATTGGCTTTAATACAAGTCGAATAAAATGATAAAAACTCCATAACTGTTGATATTAGGTCATCCTTGCTTGAAAATTTTTGACTCATTATCTGGCAGGAATCCACTTGTAAAGTTTTTGCTACTAACTATGAGACAGCCTGTATTTGGAATTAATGTTTATAATGATTGGTTTCTCAAATAAAGCTAGAAACATCAAGTTAATTTTACAGATTTATAAAATTATGTGCGGTCGGGAGACCCTCAAAACCGAAGTTCCTTCCGTCTTTTCTTCAATTCTGAATGTAATTTCATATGGAGATCTAAATTGTTTATATTTGTATATTTTCTTTACGTTAGGAAAAGTTACGTTGAAATTGTTTTTCGATTTTTTTTCTTTTAATGAATATTTTTCCTTAAGGTGGGGGTAAGGTTAATTCTTACAAAAAAAGGCATGTTTTTGTGAATTTTTTGTGACGACACAGTTGAAACCTCTTTATTAAAACTAATGGTACATTAAAGTATGACATTTGAAGAATATTATGTAAAATTTTCAAGACGAATTATTAAAAAATACGGCAATGGCAGCAATTATTCGGACGTGTCTCGGAAAAAAGGAGAATTGCGGTGTCCATCGTAACTTGGTGCTAGATAATCTGAAATCAAAAATTCATTCGTTAGATAATAGGTTTTCCCAGGTAACGCTGGGAGGGTTTTTTGAAATTTCAATTTTTCAATTTTTTGGAACACCTTGAAGGGAAAAACGCTATTTTTTGCGAAAAATATCGACTAATTTGTTATTAAAAAATAAAAATTAATAACAAATTTGAAAAAAAAAACTCTCCAGCGTTACCTCGTGAATTATGTACAGAAATTTCAAAAGGATCGGTGCAGTAGTTTTGAAGTTATGATGGTCACCGACTTTGAAAACGTAAGATGTGGGGAAAACTCTTTAAAGTTTTGCACACTGTAAAATTCAAAATAAAACTCAACACTTATTTTATACTTACACATAATCGTCGATGCCATGTTCACACAGCAAAGAGCTTTCATCATCAGCATCTTTTTGTCCTTGTCTACGCAAAACTCTTCCAGTACAATAGCACGTCCGGTAGTCCTCAGGTGAGCGCGTCTCTTACCTGCCCGAGCAGGTATAGAAAATCAGTCTGAGTATCGCTCAATTGTTCATAATTTCGTCAATTTTGCTCCGATTGACTTGAAATTTCTTGCGATGACACAATAGACACAATATTCTTGCGATGTTATACATTCATTTAAAAAATTAAAAATAAAATGCAAAAAATAAAAGTTAAAAACCTTACCCCCCCCCCTTAAATATTAAATGCAACTTTTTGATTTGATTCCTTACCTTACATTATTTGCATTCAAAACATCCTTTAAAATGTTTTGAATGCAGTCACCGAGGGTTACTAATTTAAAAAGTACTAAATTCTTGATTTTATGTATCCTTCGCTTCCAAAATAATGTTTCCTATAAAATTATAGGCTATGTTTCCTTTAAAATCTCGAATTCAGCACATTATAAATTAGTAATCCTCGATGACTGCATTAATCTATTTTGGATATTGCTACCTTTGCTAGTTTTGTTCATACTGTCGCGTGTCGAGGCTGCAGGAGGAATTAGTGAAAACGCTGGGATTTAATAATGGATTTATTAATTACTGATTAATTACTTAAACAAACGTACAAAGTCTCTTAACACTATTAAACTTAACGCTATTATTTAAATTAAACTGTTTCGCAAATTTATCACTCGTAAATAGACACTTTATATTCGCTTTAACACTTTATTCACTGTTCACCGGAATATTCCATCAATTTCCGCACTTATTAATTTCGTTTCGGTTTTATTTCGCTACGTAAGAACTTTCTAGATTCGCTATCGAATTACCGCTCGATTTGCACCACTGGCTTCTCGCCGCTACCGCTCGCTTGGCCGGCCTGACCCGACGCTCGCGGCTACCTTCGCTTTGTTATCGCTGTCAACGCGCACGGAAAACAACTCACTCCTTACTTCCGTGTGTCGTATTTATATTCGCTAATGCTGTGATATTGAAATTCCGAGACGTTTCCCGCGTTTTGGAGAAGTTCCTCGCGTTTTCCAGACTTTTGGAGAGTTTCTCGTAATATTTCTACTAGTGATGGGTCGTCGACGTATTTACCGTCGACGAAACGAGTCCGTCCACGTCCGTCCATCGACGAGACGATCAACTAGTTGAATTCCTCAACTAGTTGACGCGTCAACTTCGTTACGCGGACGTCGCGGACGTTCTATCTAAACATCGGGACGATGGTCAACTGTCTACGGTTCGACGCGACGTTGCTCGACGGCTCAACTGTTGGCTATTTTTATTACGTTAATTTTTAAAATTTAAAGAAGTTCGAAGGAATATAGTTTCGGGGAAAGTAAAACCGCTACTTGTGCTTTTATGTAAAAAGAAATATTTTATTATTATTTGTTTACGCACATTATAGGCTTTTACATATTGTTTTATATACTTCTTTCCATATATAATAAAGAAAGAAGTAGGTATTCACAACAATATCAGGTGTAAGCAGTAATATATTAGTTCAATAAAAATAAAATAATTAAATAGAATTGTTTTATTTTATTCAGCGCAAAATTGGGAATTCACCGAAACGTCCCACGTGCACATCGCACAAATCAAGTAAAAAATAATAGATAATAGCTTATTAAGCCTATCTCACCCTACGCATGCATTCCAATTTCAAGTCTCTGTCATAGTTCGTGTACACAGATCTGCACTCTATGGTCGTGTACGAGTCGAAATGAAATTACCCTTCGAGCCGTCTATGGCGTCTACAAGTCGACAGCGAGAGATGAGAGAGAAATAAACGGAGACGTTTTGTCTTGCTCTCGCTCGTTGCTTTGCACCACGTTGAATCTCGAATCGTCCATCGTCCACGGCGTCCGCCGTCCATCATCCACGGCGTCCGCCGTCCACCGTCTACGAATTCAACTATTCCATGCGATAAACGTAAACCGTCGACGCAACGTCAACGGTTGATTTCAACTAGTCCGTCCATTCAACGCCCATCCCTAATTTCTACACATCAAATATTATCTGCCTGTATTTTAAAACAATCTGTACATCTCGCTACTTTATACGATCTCGCCATTTGTTTTTTCAAGCTGGCAATGGAAACACGTACAGTACTTACACCAATACTACAGTACTACCATCATAATATTCTTGACATTTCTCGCAGAAGCTTTACGCGTATGTCCCGTCTATTTTGTGTGTTACAAATATAATAACCTTGTTATCCTGAGAATGAGTGAATCTGCTAATTAAATTTTTTGGTGTCAAATGACACAGTTTTAAAATCAATTAAATTTTTAAATTGCGTCATTTGTCGGCTTATTTCATACTTTGTATTTTTAAATAGAAATTAACGTGTTTTTCATAAAAAAATATTTTAAAAATAATGTTTGAAGACTCAAAGTACGGAAGTAAATATAATATATTGTTTACAATCATCTCATTATATAAATAAAAATTTGAAAATTAATGGCTTAATAAAGCTATAAATTTTCAAATTGGAAAGATTAGGGCGCCGCCTCTTGATTAATCAACAAATATTTTTTTAACTATAACAGAATGATAGTAATGCTTATCGCTTATCTTCCTACATGAAATTTATTTTCATCATATCTACAATAATGAAAAAAATAAAATTCAAAATTGACGTATATCGTTTATTTTTGTATAACGTCTTAGCAAAAGTAATCGATTAATAAACGCATATGAAAATATGATTTATGAGTACGGATTCTAATACCTTATAACAGATGTAACGGGGGACGAAATTATAAAAAAAAGTAAAGGCATTAAAAATACAATATCGATTTGTACAAAGATTTGGATATACTCAAAAAATTGCTCGAATTATTTGTATGATAAAAAAGTAGGAATAATATTTATACATTTCAAAAAAGCATTCGACACACTGGACCACGAGATTTTGTGGTAGACAGTAATGGATGAATGTGGAATACGAGGTTCACTAAAAATGGCTAAAAAATTACATGACAGACACAAAACTTACACTCTTATTAAAAATGGCTAAAAAATTATATGACAAACACAAAACTTACACTCTGTGGTTGAAACTATCTATGTTTGAAACAAATTCGTTCTAAAGCCATAGAAATCGCCGGTTTTAAAATGACATGAGTTTGTTTTTTTGTTAGTGGCATTTCGTCCGTATTTCAAGATAGTCAAAACTTTCAATGACAGATTTTATAATCACGTTCCTGATATTAAATGTGTTTCGGGCCGCATGTAAGAGCGCGCCGCAGGTTGAATATGGCTGCTCTAATGTATTATGGTTTCGCGATATTTTTTTTATAAAAATTATGAAAAGTGAACAGTCTATCCCACAGAGTTATCTCCATCCTGATGAAATGAAAAAAATGAAAATGAAACCTACAATTCACTATACATTAGGCTGTCCCGAAATTTTTTTATGGCTTATCTTAACACAAGACCTCTCAAAACTTGCGTAATTGAGCGTAGATTACCAAAATAATTTTAAAAATAAAATAAAACTATATCTTTAGGGTTCTACCAATCAACAAAATTTTGAAAAATTGACATTTTCATGGTGATATTTCGCTATACTCAATTTTGGCTCCTGAACTAAATACAAAAAAATATTTACTTTTTATTCTATTTAGGTGCAAATCATACATGACGTTTCGATTTGCATGCAACAACACGTTACCAGCAACTTCGAATTTATCAGGTTTCAACCTGCAAATACCCTCAAGTTTGAACTTGTTTTGAGGACTTTCTTGACTTGACTCGCGAATGTTTTCTTCGTAGCCAAAATGATTTTTATGCCATAAAAGTACCATGGCGATTGTTACAGTAGTAAAAGCGGATTTTGTGATTTTTAAATAAGAAGTTCGAGGCGTAGTCAGACTACTTATGCTATGTTTGGACCATACAAAGAACTTGACAATCAGCAGCTACCAACTGTAAGGGACGTCATTTAATTTATTTTATTTGTCAAGAACGACCTGAAATTCACGTATAATTGAAAAGATCCATCTAAATCAGATATATATGAGATTGTTTCCGAAGAGATCAACAATATTTGGACCAAAACTTCGATTCCAGTTGCAACTAAGGAACGGGTTATTTATTTAGTGAAATCCAATTTCGAAAAGTATCACAATTTGAAAAGATTCCCCAAAAACAAACGAAATGATAGTTTTTAAAATAAACTGAAATGTTTTTTAGTCATCTGAGAAACTTTTTGACGTTTCCGCTTGTAAATGCACTTCATTTGAATCTTGTTCGCGTTTAAAACCTAAGAAAGTTTACATCAATGAGAGAAGTTTTTGTTGGATCAAATAAATGATAGGAAAATGGTTATAAGCGGTTTTGATAAGAAAGAAATGGCTAGATTAATTAAACGACAGCAGAGATAAATTTTAGAGTCAATAAGGGTAACAAAAAAGTAGTGTTTTACTCAAGAAACCGATTCTGTCTCAGTAAATTGTGATGAAGATTCAGTGCGTGAATCTTCCTCAGAAACGTATCCGATAACAGAACATCCCCGACACCAACTCGCAAACTCGTCCTCGACAGAGACACCATTGACTTCAACGGCGAATTGGAATACATTGCCTTTGCCGACAGTTGCTAAAATCTGTGATAGATACGGTTTATCTACGCAATCTGCTGCTGCTGTTGCTTCTGCGGTTCTGGCTGACATCGGCTTGGTTTCTTCCGAAGATTTAACTCTGGTTATTGATAAAAATAAGATCTACAGAGATGTATCTAAAGCCCGGAAGCTTCAAAAGATATTGAAGGTATTGTTATAAAAAGCATTTACTTTGATGGACGAAAAGACCATCGCAAAGAAGTTTTAGAAGACCGCATCTCAATTTTAGCACAGCCTGGATAAATTTATTTGGGACACACAATACCGAAAGACGTGGCACTGCAAAGGGAATTCTTACTTCGATCACATCTTTAGTAGAGGGTCGAGGTTGGAATTAAGATGACGTGATTGGCGTTGAATGTGACGGAACTGCAACTAACACCGATTGGAAGGGTGGCGTGATTCAATATTTAGAGGAGTATTTGCAGAGACCGTTACAATGGTGTGTGTGTATGCTTCATGTCAATGAGTTACTCCTTCATCATTTATTCTTGACCTTAGATGGTTGCACTTCGGGTCCTAGAGAATATAACAGACGCCTCACAAAGTGTAACTGATGTTACTTCTAGAGATGGCTTTATTAGAACCAGGATGCAATCTCGAGCAGAAATGCCAAATTTTGGACACAAAAATAAGTTTAAATTTTTAGTTTTTGTCATTGATTATAAGCTATATTTTGTTTATTTTATTTTCTTGTGCTTTGTTTAATTAATTTCAATACTAAAATACCTTTTAAACATGATTTTTTTATTATTTTAGGCTAACGGTTTAACTCTATAAAAACGTAAAATTTACAAAACTTCAAAGCTCGGTAGAGCCCTCAAGATGACAAACAATTCTACTTTTTGTTACCTTTTTCGCAATTTGTCTAAAATTACGCAAATTTTGATAACTCTTGTGATTGTGTAGCTCAAAAATTTTTTTTTCACACACGTGGACGGGACACCCTACTATACAAATCATCGACACATACGCTCCTACAAGTGCCTCAGATGACAAAGAAGATGAGCAACTTTACGAAGACTTTACCAAAGTCAAGCAATGTGACGACCGTCCGCTGAATTTTGTCTTCTGGTATTAGTTGATCGGTTCTATAACCCTCACTACAGCTGAAGTAGAAGCCCATCTCTTTTGAGGTCTTCCGACGCCTTTTTTATTCTCCCAAGGTCTCTCCACTTTAGAACTCCGGGAGTCCATCTTGCGGTATTCTGTCTCGCAATATGCCCGTAGCTTCGCTACACGATCCTCGATATCCACTACAGTTCCGCGCCTAATTTCATCGTCTCTTATCTATTAGGCTCACTCCAAGCGCGGACCTCTCCGCGGATCGTCGCGCGCATTCGAGCTTTTCTACACTTTTCTTTGTCTCCACACCGTACGTCATCACTGGCAGTACGCGCGATTCAAAGGCTTTTTAGGCTAATTGGGATCTCATCGTCGTCGAAAATGTGTTAGAGTTCGCCGAGAGCGGCCCGGCTCATTCCTATTCGTCGCGATGGGATCCTAAGACATAAATGTCGCGCCGCGTCGAACGCCGCTGGCCGCCCGCGCCGTCCTCGCGGACGCGGGCACGCCGCGATGTGGATGCAAGTATGCACCGCGACCGCGGCGTATAGATTTTACGGCGGCCGGGCGGGCATGCGCGGGACGCCCGGCCGCCGAGCCTTCAGCCGGGAGTATCGACGTGCCGCCCACGGCCCCCCGGGGAGGAGTGCAACCTCGCCGTTCGTTGAGCGGGCCTCGCGAGCCGTGGACCCGCAGTCTTCCGCAAAATTAAAAGCCGATATATCGATATATCGAGGCGGCTGATCAACCTTCAATTCAAACTCGAGCGATACTTAAAATTAATTTACATTGGGAATATTTCGAATAAAATAAGCGATCTCGCAAAAAACAATTTTAAAACTGCTTTCTATACAAATTCTAATTTAAATAAATTACTCTTCAATTGTAAAGATAAGCGAGATTGGGTGGATAAGAGTGGCATCTGTAACATAACGCGCGACGATTGTGACGCTATATACATCGGGCTTGTGGTAGAGATAAAATAAAATAACATTTAAGAGCATTCGGAGGACAATCCGGACACTCTGAGATGGCGGACCACTGTATCGAACGTGTTCGCTTGTTTGACCAAAATAATGTTAGGGTCCTACATCTAGAGGCGAAGGGTTGTAAATTGGATGCTCTAGAAATACTAGAAATTAACAAAATGATCAAAAATAAAAATAACCTGATAAACATTCAAATACCCGCGTCATCCCTATTGTTAAAATAAGTATTATTGTATGTAAAAATTAATTACTGTTGTATATGTCAATAAATAACTACCCTCACCCCCCCATCCCTTTACTTTCTATTTGTCAGCCGTATTGTTTTACAATTGGTTCTAATATTGCCTCTGAAGATGATGGTTGTGTACATCGAAATCGCTTAGACTTATATAACCCACATTAGTGGAATAAAACGTTGTGTATAAATCATTGTGCTAAAAATATATATTTTATTCCGAAATTTAATTAGTTTTTGGTAAGTTTAACAACAATAAATTCTCTGAGTTCTGTAAAACAAGTCCTTACAATGTTAGTTAGGTTAGGTTAGGTTAGGTTAGGTTAGGTTAGGTTAGGTTAGGTTTTCTCTCAACACAAAAGGGGTACTTACCCAAAAAGTTGGCGTTTTTTTCTAGATCGAGAAAAATTATTTTTAAAACGCTATACTAATACAGCTTTTCTCCGACGTTCTAGAATTTTTTGATTTTTTGATTCCTCGTTTATGAAAACTCATAGGCTTGGACGAAAAGTAGTCTTTTAGGGCCATTTTTATTTCACTAACCATGTTAAAAAAGTTTCCATCTAAAATAATGCTGCAAAGATCAAGCGATAATAAAATGATGCTAGGTAGGATCTATATGTAGACTGATCCACAATTTTTCATTCCAATGTTAATTAAATCTCGCGATTTTTTTCATACGAGTGCCATTTTTCTCTTTAATTTAATTCGTTTGGTAGCCATATATACAGGGTGGAATCTGTTATTACACAATACTTAGCAGGTGGACTCCTGCCTAGATTACAAGTCAAAAATATTCTACCGTATTTCACATCTATACAAACCGTGTTTCTAAAACTTCCGACCTTTTAAAATGATCACTGTACACTCGGCTATCAGAGCCAGTTTTGTTGGCTAATTTTTGAATTGACACATCTGGATTGACCTCAACTTTTGCAGCATTTCGATCTTCCTACTAGTACTAAAATATACCGATTTATATTTCTCAAACCTCTGTGCGATTAAATGTGTTACCGTAAACTTCACAAATATTTCTCGTTCCTGCAATTGACGATTTTTTTTTAATTCATTCAGTTGAGTAAAAAATAGCTTTTAAGGGGGAATACCTACCTAGAAAGTTAGAAAAAATCGATTTTTAAATTTTTGCATTTACTTAAATCTCGAGATCTTAAGAATGTCTGATGAAGTCTGGTGAAGGTTTCGAGCAAAAATTAAAAAAAAATAGCTAAGTTATAGCTGATAATAGTAGCATCCCTTTGTTGATTACGCGCCGCGCCACACGCAGGTAGCTGCCAGTCGGGCTCTTTCATAATAAATAAATAAATATAACTTTAGTCCAGAATGTGGGGAGGTTCGTGCGATCCCACACATTCCATATAAAAGTGGGTACACACGTTAAAAATATCATATAAAACAAAAGAGAAATAAGAAAATCATATAAAATAGAGGAGAAGTTTCATAAGTATTAAAAGAAATGTATCGTAAAATATCGTAATAGTCAATTATACGGGGCCAGTATCTTTCTCCAGTGTGCATCGATGCTGGATGCTGGAGTAAGGCGGGCTTCCAGTATAAGGATATTTCCGGAGCTGTACATCTTTCCCTCATCCCTGCCACCCTGGATCTTATGAGGGCTGCAAAGTTGGGAACACGCCCCTCAGCGAACATACCGGAAGCGCTGCAATATCTGGGAAGGCCAAACATCATACGGAAGGCTTGTTATATTGTATGCGAAGTCTTTCTATGCTGCTCTTTTTATAATTTGTCCAGAGTTCACATGTATATAACTTTGCGCAGAAGACAAGGAAGAGCGTTCTTTTTACAGCGGTGCTACAAAGACGAAACCTTCTACACAGCATATTCACTTTTACACTGAGAGCTCGTCTTTGCCTGTCAATATCGTCGTCGTCCATTAGATTATTGGTAATTATGTTTCCTAGGTATTTTGTTCTTTCGGTCACCTTCAGAACCATACCGTTCAGGGTAACTGGAGGAATACTTGTTGGGCCCTGACCATACTTTATAACCAACAGTGCCGTTTTATTAGGGTTATAGAGCATGTTTGTTTCTTCAGCAAACACTTCACAGACCTTTAGAAGAACGCGTAGTCCTCTTATAGACGGTGCCATCAGTACCATATCGTCAGCATAACTGATGTTGTTTAGACACTGTCCTCCGATGTGACAGCCTACCCCCGCGTTGTTTAGCCTTTGAGTGAGTTCGTCCATATAAAGGTTGAACAGTATTGGGGACATGCACCCTCCCTGTCTGACGCCGCTCGTCATGTGGACAGGTTCGGAAAGACTGTCTCTCCACCTTACTTGGTTTTCCTGTTGTCTGTGCCACGAGTCGAGGATACGTATTACCTCCGATGGTATGCCTCTTTCCCTGAGTTTTGCCCGAAGTAAAGGGTGGGAAACTCTGTCGAAAGCCTTGCTCAAGTCTAGGAAACATGCGTATGAAGTAGTCTTTTTGTTTCTGTAGTACTCCAGTGTCCGTTATACAGTAAATATTACAGCGTCGGTAGAGGTCTGTTTTTTGAAACCCATCTGGTTGTCGTTAGTTTCCATGCTGGATTCGACCTGATCTAGCAGCACGCGTTCGAATAATCTCGCGATGGTTGTGGCAGTCGAGATTGGTCTGTAGAATAATAGAAACGTTATACCTGTTTCTATTATGTTTGTGAAGAGTGCTCGCTGATATGGGAATTCTAAGCAAGATGAAGGACTTGTATTATGGACGTGGAATCGATGAATTTGTGTAAGTTGAAAAGTTTCACAATTTATTCATTGCTCAACTTTCAATCGCGATTTACTCGAAACAATGTTTTAAAAATTGGTGACCAAAATATCTCGGCAACCACTTAACCAGTCAAATTGAAATTTTTAGTGGTTATTCGATACACAATTATCGAGTCTTTGTCGTAGGATTTTTTTAAGTGAGTTAATTTTTTTTATCGGCATAATAAACCTGATTTTTTCCCTAAAAACGCTTTTTTAAACTTAAACGTCGACCATTTTGTAAAAAATCGATATTTTCAAAAACTCTTACGTCAAAGACTAAATTAAAGCATCAATTTTGATAGTCTTTAGTTTTTTTTTATTCTGATTACAGATGAAATGGGAGTGGTCACCGAGGGGGACCTTTTTTTTCGGCAGTCGATAAAACCCAAGAATTTTTCGCCAATGTTGAATATTTCTTAATAAATAAAATTAACATATTCTTAAGTATGTACCTATTTTCATAAAGAAATGATACCAATACCATACATAATTCATGTAAGTTTCCTTAAAAAATCACAACAGTTGCCTTTTTTCGCGCCTCATAGGTAGGTATTCCTCCTAAAGGAAAATGTTGCTTCACTGTAAATGCGCTCTTTTTTGTATAGTTTTATGCGTGGAATATGTTCGGAGAGAAGGAAAAAAATACTTTCGACAAAGGATGTCCAATCGTGTTAGTCAATTAAAAAAGAAAAGGGAAGTGGTCTACAATAACACAACTCTATTTAAGACTGATCTTATGAACGAAAGACAAAAATAATACAGCATGGTTTTATATTTTATGTATAAAGAAAAATTGATTAACTTTAAAAAAACTCCGCTCCATCCATTAATCGCACACAACTTCCGAAAAATCGAACATCTATATTGTTTGAACAGAACTCGATAAAACGACATCCCAGATATAAAGTACGGATAAAATGACATGAAACATAAAATCATTACCTTTGCAGTTCTTTGAACATGTAAAGCGTAATAAATGTTTAAAAATATAAAATAAAGAAAATAAAAACTTGCTTACATCAGTGTTAAATCGTTTCAAACATCAAACGGGTCAAACGTCAGACGGTTGCCAATTACCAGCACAAAAAAAATATTTCGCCGTTTTCTATGGAAATAAAAACGCGGATTTTGATAAATATTCCTCTAAAATATTGTGGTGGAGCCAGACCTGCTTGGACTCTAGTCCCTCGAGCATCCCAAATCACGCTCGAGGGATATCGTGACCAATCGCGCTCGAGGGATATCGCCCAATGAGAAGTCCGAGGCGCCGCACACTGGGTCGAAACCGTAATTTGAGGGACTTAGGGATCAACTTTATTTTTTTACTTTTTTCTTCATGCGGATGGATAGAGCTCATTAACCTTATCAATAGTTGTCCTATGAAACTTTTTCCTAAACTTTATAGTTTGGGCAAAAAAAAAAATTTTGTATTTTTTGTATGGAGCCGATCAAATTAAATAAAATTTCTGCTAAGTGGTGACTGACCCTGCTTTGAAACCTTTTTTTTCTCATACATTGTCTAGTCTACCATCGTGTGATGCTATGAACGTGTACATAAACTTGCAATTCTCCCAGATAAATGGATCGAAAAAATAAAAAAAGTGTATATTTATAATATTATTTTTTATTTCCTTAATTTCTTTTACTTCAAACTAAAAATGAAATAGTGAGTACAAGTATATTATAACACAAATTATCAACAAAAAAACCAACAAAATTGGACTAAAAACTAACTAAATGAACACTTAATAATACAACAGCAAACTTATTTTTTTTAATTTTATTTGATCCGCTCCATACAAAAAATACAAAACTTTTCTTTTTTTCCCAAACTATACTGTTTAGGAAAAAGTTTCATAGGACAACTATTGATAAGGTTAATGAGCTCTATCCATCCGCATAAAGAAAAAATTTTAAAAATAAAGTTGGTCCCTCGAATTACGGCTTCGACCCAGTGTGCGCCGGTAGTGCCAAGCCATTCTCTCACCGACCGGCGCCCGCGATACCACGCTCAAACTCGCTCTCCGTATATTGTTGTATACCGCATTCTCCGACATGTAAAATTTTATGACATCAATAAACCAACGAGTTAATTGTGAGTACCTCTTTCTATTCACCCTGTATCATATCCCGCTCAGCCTTGTCATATACCTTCACGCAAAAAACATTCATTCACACTAGCGAAGGGAAAAACTTCATTTCAAAATGAAGACTACAACACACACACGTTCACTAGTTTGAAGACTACAAAGTGTACACTACAATTGTAGTACTACGAAATGAAGTGAAGTAATGAAGTAATTGTAGTATTAATGAAGTGAAGTAATGAAATTAAGTAATTGTAGTATTAATGAAGTGAAGTAATGTAATGAAGTAATTGTAGTATTAATGAAGTCAAGTAATGTAATGAAGTGATTGTAATATTAATGAAGTGAAGTAATTGTAATAATAATGAAGTGAAGTAAATTTTTAAATGAAATGAAGTATTTTTTTCCTAAATAAAAATTTAGCGAGCTAAAAAAAAAAGAAAAAAAAGGTCAACGACAAAGATATTTAAATAAATGACGATATTCAGACAGATTTCTTCGTTCGATTCCAAAAAATTTTCAAACCATGGGGGGGGGGGGGTTGTTACAGATTCCAGAAAATTCTTCATATATCTACATCAACTTTCCAAAAATTTCACGTAAAAAATACACTATTTAAAATGTGTTTCTCATACTTTCGATAACTTTGAAGTGTATGTACTTTGTAGTGTTCGCTTTGAAATGAAGTGTACTATTTGAAGTTTATACTTTCAATAACTTTGGTGTTTGTAGTTTGTAGTGTGCACTACACATCAAAATGTGCGAAGTGTGCACTTCAATGTAGTGTAGTACTACATTGTAGTAGTGAGTACAGAGCGGACCCATCACTAATTCACACGCCTTCCGCGTTCAGACAACCTGTAATCAGACTGGTTGTGCATTTTGGCAGAGGTGCACAGTCACACTGATTCCTTCGCGAATATATGCACATTAACATCTAAAATAAAATAACCGCCAAAATATTTTAAAAACAATTCATTTTAATGTTAACGATTCATTTTTATTAGTTTGGATGTTTTTTTATTATCAGTTTGTTCTTATTTCGATGTCTTATAATCTTTTTTATGTACTCAAAAATGTTTTTTTTTAACTGATAACAATTAAAAGCCGGAGACGGTTGCAACGTTAGCGTAAGTATAATATAATAAGATTGTTGAGCCTGTTGCTAGAGCAGTACGAAGACACTTGTAATTGCGATAGCAGGCTGAGTTTTTTTTTAATAAGTAATGCACAGTTTTTTTTTGTGTTAGTGCTCGTTAAAAATCAAACATTACGCAAATAACGCGTCAGCATTTTGTATATTTTTTAAAATAATAAAAACTAAGTACGCAAATTTTAAAATAATAAAAACTAAGCTTGCAGATGCAAAAAAAAAAAAACAAAAAAAAAAGCAAAATCAGATCGGTCTAATCGTGTAGATTTGTATAGAGAACAGACTGATAGACAAACAAACAAACAAACGCTTATAATTTTTGACTGACAATTTAGGTAGGAATCTATCTATCTAGTTGAAAAGTTAGAGAGATAGCTGGACCTCGTCATCCCAGGAGGAGTATTTTACTGTAGCAAAGAGAAAGAAGAAGAAGAAGAAGAAAATCGTTGGGGTTTGCGAAAAAGCGCCCCACGCTTATAATTTATCTGACAATTTAGGTAGAAATCTCTCTATCTATAAAAAATTGTATTACTATTTTTTGTAACTTTGTGGGTTGGGCCTTATTTGAAGAAATACGTCCAAAAAAGGTGAGATTCGATGGCAAAAGAAATTTTCTCACAATGTTGGTATGTTGAGCGAATGAATGCGGAAAGAATGGTAAGAAAGATATATAATGCAAGTGTTGACGGCGCCAGAAAGAGACGGAACGGCGGAACACGTGGCACGACCAGATTAACCAGATACTGGAAGATGGTTCAGGATGAATGAAGACATGAAATTTGATTGCATTTATATTTGAAAGTTTTAAATTTAATTTGTTAGAACACTGTCACTTTCTTCTTTCCAATGGCCTATTTGAATCTAGAATCAACTGGGCTATTTACATAATCATTAGAAATATAGAGAAACCAGTAGAATGTTCTCGAGGCATCACGAAATCAACGTCTTGTATAAAAGGCGAGCGGGTGCGCGCGGGGGGAGTTTCGTTGTTTAACAGCACGACATAGAAGTCCACAGATAAAATCGAACCGAGCGACGGCGTGGCAGTGTGCCTACCTAGCAAGCCGAATACCAGCGATAATAATTAAGAAAAATACTAAAGTCGGCACATTCACTGCAAATGCATATTTCGGCGTTTTTTTACGAAAATGTGTGTTTTTATTATCCATTTATATCAGAATGTATACTCTAGACTGCAATTTTTTTAGGGAAATAACTTAGATAGAAGCTTTGTTCTTATACAAAATTAATAAACTGGACATTATTTATAATAATTATGAAAATATAAGCATTACTCGATAGGGCGCGGCCAAAAAATTTTTTTTTATGTCCTAGGCGGCGCAAAGTTTTAATGAATATTTATATGTATGCATATTTTTTTTTGTACGCATAAATTATATTTCATTATCTAGAATCCGTACTAAGGAAATTAAGAAATATTCAATATTAATAAAGTTACATTGTTTTAAATTTACAAGAAATTTTTACATTTTTTATTGATTTTTAAACGCTCTTTATTTATATATATATCTATATAGATGATTTTAAACAGTATATTCTATGAGGCCTTACTCACTAAATAAAAGTTAGTTTTTTTTTAAAATAAAAACACCTTAATTATTATTTAAAAACAAACATTTCAAAGTATGAAATATGACAATAAATGACGCAATTATAAAACAGAATGCCGTTGACAATGGCGTCATAATAAAAACCCACTTTTTCGTAAATAAACGCCGAAATATGCATTTGCAATGAACGTCCAGCCTTATCAGGCGTTTGGAAATAAGTGCGACCACTTACGTAGGAATTACGAGATTGGGGTGAATTAATGCGAACCTGTGTGAAATATTTGAGTGGCAATTCTTCTTCTTCTTTCATTCTTCATTTTTCGTCTCTTCTATCCTTCCTTGTTGTTTGCTAATTGTAGCCATTTCTTTCCCCCCACAGCGGCTTTATCGTCGGCCCATCTCTTCCGATGCCTCTTTTATTCTGCCAAGATCTCCGTTTCACAATTCTGAGAGGCCATCTTGTAGCACCTTGCCTCGCAACTTGTCCAGCCCACGGCCATTTTAACTTCGCTACACGATCCATGATACAGTAGCCGGCAAACATCTTGAAATTTTTCGGCGTAGTGGGGGAAAGTTTGCGCATGTACCATTCCACCAACGAGACCCAAATTTTGTCTTCTGCGCATTCCTCCATTGCGCCAAAATTTTTCAAGAAGTTTGCCGGCAACTGTATCCACTTCTCTAGTTCTGCGTCTAATTTCGTCATTTCTAATTCTATCTCTTCGGCTTATTCCAAGCATGGATCTCTCCATGGATCGTTGCGTGTATTTGAGCTTTTCTACGCTTTTCTTTATAAGGGCCATAGTCTCCACTCCATACGTCATCATTGGCAGTATGTGTGATTCAAAGGCTTTTCTTTTTAAGCTAATTGGGATCTCTTTGTTCTCGAAGATATGTTCTCGAGATATGCTCAAAAGAAATCTGCTGTTTGGTTCTCTTTGTCCACTTTTATCTTGTGTTCTAGGTATAAATACTCATCTACTATTTCAATATTCTTATTATTGATAGTGATGATTTTGTTCTCTGGACACAAAATTTTTGTTTTCTTTACATTCATCTAAAGACCAACTTTGCTCGAAGCCTCGCGTAGTTCTTTTATCATTATAGGTACTTAGTTCTTTAATATTTTTACTTACAACTACTATGTCGTCAGCAAATCTTAGGTGACTTAAATATGTGCCATCTATCTTCACACCTTTGTTAATCCCAATTCAGGGTCTCGAGTGGCAATTAGTGTGAATTAAAGAACGAAGCTTTAAAAGAAGACTGAACAAATATTATATTTGAAATTTTCCGAATAGTCTTGAACTGTGTAACTCTCGTCATAATTTGAAGGTCAGACATAAACACTTTGTTGTCGTCTTTTACGGGTAAATAATTATAGAAAAAATGTAAATACCTACTTCACCATTAAATTTGCTCATTTTGTGCAACACGCGCTTGGGAGCTGCCATTGCGATGGGATTGTCTAAATGCTGCGGAGTCTCGGAATAGATCCTTTGTTTGTGCAGTTCCTTCTTATTGTTCCCTCGACAAAGCGTGACCATTGTCACTCCAACTGGGTCCGGTGCAGCGTCACGCCTATTATTTTTTTATAATAATTAAGACGGCAATTCAATGCAAATAGTATGTTTTTTTAATACATTTACATGCGCCTGAAAGAGCTACACGAATACCTACACTATTCTATTGCAACAATACTAGAACCAATTTACAATTTAACTCTCTTGTACCCAGACCGCATAGGCTAGGCAACACCTATGCGCATATCTGATATTTTTAATTCCAGTTTAGCACCAATTATTATACCTATTTATTTATAAAAATTCTAATCTATCTATCTAAAAAATCTAATAAAAAAAGTCTAATCCAACTGAAATATGTGAATTTCATGATAAGTCCATGTGTAAGTAACTCGTGTTTTCAATTTTATATTATTCATGTGTTTTATCGTAAACATAGCTCGAAACGATATAAACAAATATGCGGATGGAATGATTTTGTTGCACAAAAATATGCGGAATCCAGATACGCGATGTTGATTTGGATCGAAAATGGCAGACCACTCGTAGGCCCCATCGCAGAGGAAAGAAAATTAAAGCGTGCAGCGTTTAAACTGGCCCTGAAAAAATGTCAGAAGGAAGCAGAGCAAATACAGATGGATAAAATAGCTAGGGACCTAGATAATCGTGACTTCAGACAGTTTTGGAATAAATCGAATAAAAATTGCAATATGCGGTGTAAAATTCCAAGTAACATAAATGAAGAAACGAATCCCAAAGCAATCGCAAACATTTTCGCAGACCATTTTACCACCCTAACTCCGACCTCTCTGATCTCCTCGAGTGGACCGCCAATTAATCCAACAACCACTGAAGGTAATGGACTTTCGATTACTGTGAACATGGTCAATACCGCCCTGAAACATATGAAAGCTGGTAAATCGGCAGGCCACGACGGACTAAGCATTGAACATGTCAAACACGCGGGAGGACCAATTTTACAGCTCCTGGCGAGGTTGTTTACTGGCATTATAAAGAATGGGCAATTACCGAGTAATATGACGAGGAACATAATTACACCCATTCTTAAATCCAAATTATCGGACTCAACCTCCCACGAGAGCTACAGACCAATCTCGATTGCCACAACCATCGCGAGATTATTCGAACGCGAGCTGCTAGATCAGGTCGAATCTAGCATGGAAACTAACGACAACCAGATGGGTTTCAAAAAACAGACCTCTACCGACGCTGCAATATTTACTGTAAAACGGACACTGGAGTACTACAGAAACAAAAAGACTACTTCATACGCATGTTTCCTAGACTTGAGCAAGGCTTTCGACAGAGTTTCTCACCCTTTACTTTGGGCAAAACTCAGGGAAAGAGGCATACCATCGGAGGTAATACGTATCCTTGACTCGTGGCACAGACAACAGGAAAACCAAGTAAAGTGGAGAGACAGTCTTTCCGAACCTGTTCACATGACGAGCGGCGTCAGACAGGGAGGGTGCATGTCCCCAATACTGTTCAACCTTTATATGGACGAACTCACTCAACGGCTAAACAACGCGGGGGTAGGCTGTCACATCGGAGGACAGTGTCTTAACAACATCAGTTATGCTGACGATATGGTACTGATGGCACCGTCTATAAGAGGACTACGCATTCTTCTAAAGATCTGTGAAGTGTTTGCTGAAGAAACAAACATGCTCTATAACCATAATAAAACAGCACTGTTGGTTATAAAGTATGGTCAGGGCCCAACAAGTATTCCTCCAGTTACTCTGAACGGTGTGGTCCTGAAGGTGACCGAAAGAACGAAATATCTAGGACACATAATTACAAATAATCTAATGGACGACGACGATATTGACAGGCAAAGACGAGCTCTCAGTGTGAAAGCGAATATGCTGTGTAGAAGGTTTCGTCTTTGTAGCACCGCTGTAAAAAGAACGCTCTTCCTTGCTTTCTGTGCAACGTTATATACATGTGAACTCTGGACAAATTATAAAAAGAGCAGCATAGAAAGACTTCGCATACAATATAACAACGCCTTTCGTATGATGTTTGGCCTTCCCAGATATTGCAGCGCTTCCTGTATGTTCACTGAGGGGCGTGTTCCCAACTTTGCAGCCCTCTTAAGATCCAGGGTGGCAGGGATGAGGGAAAGGATATATAGCTCCGGAAATATCCTTATCCTGGAATCCCGTCTTACTCCAGAATCCAGCATCGATGCACACTGGAGAAAGATACTGGCCCCGCATAATTGACTTGCCATCGCTCGCTAAAGCCGATATTTTTACCGTATATTTCTTTTGATTACTTCTAATACTTCTCTTCTATTTTATATGTTCTTCTTCTATTTTACTATTTCTCTTTTGTTTTTATATAATATTTTTAATGTGTGTATTTTCTTTTATATGGAATGTGTGGGATTGCACGAACCTCCCCACATTCTGGAATAAAGCTATATTTATTTATTTATTATTTATTTATTGTAATATATTTTTTACTCTTTTATGTTCTACGTTTTCAAATTTTTCTATTATTAATGTGTTTTATATTGAATTATATCTCTTTTGTATCTTATTTTTGTCTATTTCTACACTGATGTATAATTATATTTCTGTAATTTACACACATATGTTGTTGTGTTAATATTATGTAATGTATAAATGCTTTGTAGGTAAAAGGCTGTTTAGCCGTGTATATCAAATAAATAAATAAATATATCAGAATGCTAGAATTTAAGACTAGACTAAACTATAATAAGAAAGTTCTTAGGTTTTCACGGCCGCTCAGAATCTTCTGGAGTATTATGC
>JADDOH010009508.1:0-22715 GCA_016648135.1 Agrypnia vestita | reverse complement strand
AAGGGATTTTAAATCGAATCATTACCTGTGATGAAAAGTGGATCCTTTACGATAATCGGAATCGCTCATCGCAATAGCTGAACCCTGCCGAACCAGCCAAACCATGCCCCAAGCGAAAATTGACTCCAAAAAAGTTACTTGTGAGCGTTTGGTGTACTAGTGCTGGTGTTGTTCACTACAGCTTTCTTAAATCTGGCCAGACGATTACGGCAGATGTCTATTGTCAGCTACTGCAAACTATGATGGAAAAGCTAGCTGCTAAACAACCGAGGCTGGTTAATCGCTCTAGGCCACTGCTGCTTCATGATAACGCTAGACCATACACTGCACAACAGTCGGCTACCAAATTAGAGGAGCTTCAATTGGAATGTCTAAGACATCCACCGTACTCTCCGGACCTTGCCCCAACAGATTATCATTTTTTTCGAAATTTGGATAACTTCTTGCAAAGGAAAAAATTCAACTCCGATGGGGCAGTCCAAACCGCCTTCAAAGATTTTATTGATTCCCTTCCGAATGGTTTTTTTAGTAAAGGGATCGATGAACTACCTATGATATGGCAAAAGTGCATAGATAGCAATGGTACATACTTTGATTAAATAAATATATTATAATAAAAAAAATCGACTTTATGTTCCTCCCATACTAAACGTGAATTTCATATGTAAGGACCTAATATTAATATATTTAAAAAAAAAACATGCCATGTTTAATTATGTTGTATGCGATAATATAAAATTGAAAAAATATTTTTAAAAAAATAAACATACACTAAACTATAGATAGAATGAAATTATTTGACTCGTTGAGTAAAACGGCTTTTGCATAAACTGAACTTCAGGAATTGACTTTCGACGATCTTTATTCGCTGCATAGTGACTCTTATGTATTCAGGCGTCCATAAACTTAAATATAAAACGAACGTTCAGCCACATTCATCTCAATAATCTTTTTTACCTCCCCGACAAATCCCGTATTCGTACATACACATATCTATTTTATGCGTTTATATTTTTATGCTTTTAATGAAATTCTAAGAATTAGTTATACTGTATTGGAGCCATACATGTCGCACCGCATAAAAATCTGAATTTATCTTGGTTTATTGATTCCTAGCTTTTCTATTTTTTTTTTCATTATTAATAATTGAAATATTTACTTTATTTTCAATATTTTTTTATTTAATTTGAATAATTGTGTATATATTACGCTTCTCCAGTAATAGTAATGAAAATAATGTATTTTTAAACAAAATCCTATTAATTTATTTTTCAAACATTTATTAAGTGCTGTTTCATCAATTCTATTACATCAATAAACAAAAATGCAGCCATATTCCGGGTGACGCGGCAATGCATAGCACGTGAAGACTTGCGTTCTAACAATATGCGTATCTAGTGGGAAACCCAACATACAGCCCAGTACAAAAACTAAATAAAGTAGCTTGTTGGTCTTGTGGTTAGGACACTCGCCTCGTGATCCAAAGGTCACGGGTTCGAATCTCAGCCCAGACTAGCAAGTTAGTCCTATTTTCATAGCACAAGCGTTTAGCTTAGTTTGAAAATAGTAAGAATATTGATGTGACACGTATTCCGTGTTCGCATCTCTATTTAAAAAAAAAAAAAAGTGTGAGTTCTATATATCAAGAAATATGGCACGAAATCTATGTAATTTATAGTTCCCACGTGGAATAATAAATTAGCAGGAACCTTGTACTCAAATATTAACTACAAATATTAAGGCAGAAAAATGTGGCGTATATTACTTGTAGTAAGATTCGCTTTTTTATAAATATCAAACTGAATTTTGAATTACGGCACTGAGTAAGTGTAATCAAAAATATTGTCACGTGTCGTGGCTGCACGATGTTAATGTTTTTATTCAATACATAATAATACCACCGCTTTATACTATATTTTAAGTAACTATACCGAAAATTTCAAATAAAATTATTAATAATGGACCACGATAGAATCTCGATTCTTGACCCCTATTTTGCAAGTAGTGCCTCAGTGCTTCTTAGTGGTTTATCTAAATTTAATGAAACAAAAATAAATTAGTAGTTCAATAGTTTATCTTGTGCTTAATCGAAGCTTTTTTATTTTTTTTTCAAATTACCAAAATAGCAGTCTTTGAAAGCTTTATATGAATTTTGAGGGAAAAAATCACTCATTTGTTATTTATAAAAAATATAGTTTAAATCAAAAAAAAAATCCTTCGATTAAGCACAAGTTTTTAATGCCTAAAATATGATGTTTAAATTTCATTTAAATCTGTCGAGTAGTTTTTAAAATATCGTGGACACCGTTTTTAAAAACTTTATTTTGAGAAAAACGCGTTTAAAGTTTTATGCATAAATAATTATTACAAATACAATTTTAAAAATTACTTACGTAGAGTCGTCTATTTTTGGTACATATAATACATCTTCCGCCGATGTGTAAGCCTCCAAGATGATTTTTTTTATCTACGTCTCATTTTACCTTCTCGAGTGACCTGATTTGCACGTTGGTCAGCAATCTTTATGCGCTTTATATCGAGTTTTTCAGCATACCAGTGTGCATTAGGTCCATAATTTAATCCTATGCATTGGCAATCATAAATATTACTTGCATACCTTCATGAAGTCTCATTATAAATTTTTGAAAATGATTATAATACACGCACAACTACCTATCGACTGGTGGGTTTCACTGCCACTGAAGTACTAACACTAAATGAAATCTCAGTTAGCCTTAAAGGTCTTATGTCTAAAAGTAGAAGTATAAAAGAAATTTCGTACATTATTTTTAGAATTAATCAGGTAAAAACCGCGTTCCGTAGCAGTCGCCCCGTTTGTCAGCCCGCCCGGCTTTAGTACCGTCCGCGTGTCAGCAGAGGGCCCTACAGTTATCGTTGGATATCTTTAAAACAAATAACCGGATTGAGTTGATATTTTCACACAATATTTTTGAAACATTTTGCTTTAAGAAAATACCAAAAAAAATTGATTTTTTAAAAATCCTGACTACACGTAACCCTTTAATAAAGTCGCTGGGATTTAATACAGGATTATTGAATACCAATTTATTTATTAAACTAACGTACAAGGTCACTTATCGCTATTAAATGTAACGCTATTCCTTAAATTTAACAGTTTCGCAAATTTATCACTCGTAAATAGACACTTTATATTCGCTTTGACACTTTATTCACTATTCACTAGAATATTCCATCCAATTTCCGCACTTATTCATTTCGCTTCGGTTTATCTCGCTACGTAAGAACTTTCCGGAAACTTTGCGTTCGAATTACGGCCCGCCTAGCCGTCCTGGTAACTCGCGACACGCGGCTACTTTCGCTTCTGTTATCGCTGTTAGATGCGCACGGAAAATAACTCCAAAACTTGCTCCCGCGTGTCGTATTTATAGTGGCTAATGCTGTTATCGAAATTCCGAGACGCTTCCCGCGTTTTCGAGAAGTTCCTCACATTTTCCAGACTTTACTAGCAAGTACTCGTAATTTCCATATTTTGCTGGAAAGTTGCTGAGGTCACTCGAAAATTGGAGGTGATTCCAGATCCTTCGGTACTTGCGCCAACTTCAAACAACTGACACTTTGACAGAAGTGCGCGACTCCGTTTAGCCTCGTTACAATATATATTTGTTCTGGTAATTATCTTCTGGAAGTCTCTGGTTCAAAGCAATCTAGATATCTATGGAAACTTAATTATTGATGTATGTTCTACCGCGAACTATTTTTTTTTTCCTGTGGTCGAACCGGAGCGGACGTGTTTTTATTCACGCGGGAGTCAAAAGTATGGAGAATATATTAATAATTAATCACGCGATGTGGTGAACCAGTGTAAGAATCTGGTGAATGCTGATTATCCATACCCAGAGAATCTTTCGTATCCAAACGTCCCAACAGAAATCTCACAGTCAGGAGCACTATCGAAGAAATTTTCCCCAACAGCACTTTTTTGTTAAGGGAATATTGGGGTTAGTACTCACCAGAAGAGTGACATCAGTATGGAGGGGCCCCTTTGCCTGGAGGGTCAAGGCCCCCGGGGGGCGCCCCGCCCTCAGGGCTGTCCCCGCCAGCACTGCCGCAGGGCCCTCCTGGAGGTCGGCCCACACCGGGCTGGTCAGGTCAAGCCTGCATGAAGTAATAATGTAATGAAGCATCCACTAAAATAATCTTCCTGCATATGCTTCAGAATGTCAAAGTATCAATCGCTTCTAATTCATATATTCAACCAAGCTGTTGACAACTAGAAATTTTTGAGGTTAAACATAATTTAAAAAAATACATTCGTAGCGTAGATAAATAGTTTTATTATGACCTATATGTATCATGATACTCTCATAAAAAAGATTGATTTCAATTTACTTCTGCGAAATGCTGGTTAATAAAAACATATGTAAATATATACAATTAATATAAATGTATTTTATTTCTTATACCTGTATGCTAACAAAAAATGGAGACGAGTTCGAAAAATTGAAAAATGATGCGAAAAAACAATTGTTGAGAAAAAATAACTTAAGAGATGAGTAAGTTTTTTATTCCACTTTGTATTTAACTATTTTTAAAAATAAGACAATAAGATAAGCTAGACCCACAAAATATCTTACTACAGGTTTGTCTGCAGACACGTCAATACATATTTATATTCATACATTACCTAGACCGCATTCAAAAGAATGTGCGCAAAAAATATGTGTGTTGTTAGATGTAAAAAATGAACACAAAATAAGTTTTTCTACTAAGTAAGTAACCTTTTTAAAACTAAAAAATATATATTTATTTGGAATATTATATTAAGGCTTGTAATACGGGCTTGCCAGGCAACTTTTCTCCGCTTTTTTCTTACCGGACAAGGCTAGGGAATGGTCTTTTGATTGTGGTCGACCTATAACTACTAAATACACCATTTATAACATCTTAAAATTTAACTCTTAAATCAATAATTTAAATGCTAATGGAACAGTACACAACAGAACAGAATATAAAAACGTCTTGCCAGACTGAAAAGGGCATTGGTAAACGCCCTTTTGTTCTAACCCGTAGATATAATATGCAAACTTGTTAGAGGTTCCTTTTCACGGCAAATGGAAGGTGTAATGGACAGAAAAGAATATTCGAAAACAGATGGTTCTAGAAGAAATTTCTAGAAGCTTCATGAAATTTGTTCATGGTGGTTAAGAAATCTTGAAGCCATTATTTTCCATCAGTGCATTACTGAGTATATCAGCTATATAATCTATACCTATAAAACTCAATGTCTGTCTTCTGTCTGTCTGTCTGTTCTCTATACAAATCCACACCGTTTGTCCGATTCTATTCAAATTTTGCATACTTATGCTTTGGGACCCGGCGGTTAATATAGGCAACACTTTTCTCCTATTCTCTTACGCCTTCCCCTCCCCCTGTCCTATTTTCGATGCGAATCTGAACCGTTTGACCGATAGGACTCAAAATTTGCATACTTATGCTTTGGGACCCGGCGGGTAACATAAGCAACACTTTTCCCCTGTTCTCTTACCCCTTCCCCTCTCCCTGACATATTTTCGATGCCAATCTGTACCGTTAGACCGATCGGACTCAAAATTTGGAAACTTATTCTTTAGGACTCGGCGGGTAACATAGGCAACATTTCTTCCCTATTCTTTTACTCTTCCTCTCCGCTGATATATTTTCGATACAAATCTGCACCGTTTGACCGATTAGACTGAAAATTTGGAAACTTATTCTTAAGGACTCGAAGGGTAAAACATGCAATATTTTCCCCCTATTATTTTAACCCTTCCCCTCTCCTAATATATTTTCGGTGCAAATCTGTGCCGTTTGCCCGATCGGACTCAAAATTTGTAAACTTATTCTTAAGGTCTCGGCGGGTATTATGTGCGACATTTCCCCCTATTCTGTTAACCCTTCCCCTACCCTGATATATTTTTGATGCAGATCTGTACCATTTGACCGAACGGACACAAAATTTGGAAACTTATTCGATTGGACCCGGCGGGTAACAAAAGTGACATTTCTTCCCTCCCCTTTTTACTTTTACCCGCCCTCCGATTTACGATGAGGTCACAATATGTTATTTACTCAAACCTTCGTATTTTTTTGTGTATTTCGCTGCAGTTATTGGGTCTCTTGGCCTATTGAAAGGTTTAAAAAATGAAAATAAGCTAAAAATATTTGTAACCTTATGAATAGACGTGACAAAGATACAATACTACTAAAAGACTCTAATCGAACCAGAATTATGATTTACTTTCAAAAAACAAAATATTTATGGTAAAGACCTCACTTAATAGGCGGAATGATCACTGTGATCAAAAGAATAATTAAACCGTCAATATCTCATCGACTCTCATCCAAGTCCCATCATGTATTCTCATGTTCTCTTCTCATCCTCTCATCCACGTGTTAACGTTAAAAATTTTGATCGAAATCTTATTTTTTACTTTTTATTACATTTTAATAAAAGCGTGGTTTTACGTGCGTACAAAATCACTACGGTAGGAAAAAAGCGCCGTCTTTTTGATGAGCTCGTTAACTAATTTCCCATACAAAACTTTGATTAATCTGATCAATTGATCATGTATTGTTGTGTAGAATACTTTTATGTGGAAATTTTAAGGTCGATTGGACATTGGGAAGCGGGTAAAATATCGATTGTTTTAATGTTACACAATTTTCTCCTTTTTATTCTTAATATTGCCCAGCTTAAAAAAAATATTTTTTCTCTCTCAATAACTAATTTCCCATTGAAACCTTGCTAAAATAATTTTGTTGGATTAATTGGTTTTTAAGTGAATCTGTAAATTGATTCATGTATTGCTATCGAGAATACGTTTTTGTGCAAAATTTGAGCTCGAATGGATATTATGGATGGGTAAAACATTGAATATTAGATTCCGTCCAGACAAACAAGTGAAGCTAATATAATAATGGTAAAATGTAACAAAATGGACTAACTTTTGTTCTGCCACTTGCACCATGTCATTGGGATCCCTGACGACCATCCGATACACCTTCTTGGATCGGTCTTTCAGAGCCAGGTGGAACAGGGAGTAGGCCACGATCTGGTTCGCTTCTGAGGAGTACTGGACACCTACGCGTATGCTGATGTCGCGAGAGTGACGAGGCAGCACAAGCAACCTCATCAAATCTGAAATTCAGTGAAATGTATTAATTTGTCCGTAAACAAATTATGACTAAAAGCGCGGACGCCTGCTGCCATCTATGGATAATCAAGCAAAGCGAATATACTGTCAGAAGATGTTAGAATCGGCATGACCTCCGCACTATCCAAATCGAATTCTGTAAACATCTAGAAGGCGAGATGATTACGGGTCTGTAAAAGCGAGGGCGCCGCGATGCGCATTAACAGTGAGTGAGAAAGTGAAATCGTGCGTAGTGTCGTTGCTAGCACGTGTATGATTCCAACGATAGTAAATCATGAAAGTACCTACCGTCGAGCGAGAAGTTTTCTAGTGCGAACCTGAGTGATTTCAGCAACGTGCATCAGTATAAGAGAGACAAGTTATTCAGGAATGATAATGAGTGCGAATTTTCATAGTGAAATGTTAAGAAATATTATTTTTAATGTTTATACGATATTTATGCCAATTACTCTAGAATAAACCTGAAAATTATTATTCTCAATTAAATTCCTTTTATATTCCATATACGATTTTAATTTTAATTAAATTGAACTTTGTAATGCACACACGTTGAGCTAAATTTAACACAGCTATCGTTTTGAGAGGAGCGTACCTCACATCATCAGGTATAATTTTTAACTGCTCCTTTTGAAACTACAGTCTAGAACTTTGAAATGTTCATTTTAATTTAAATAAAAATAATCATGTTTTGTAACTGCCATATCAATTAAAAACGTCCATACACCTTTCCCATATAAATAGCTTCGTCTCTGTGGGCCTTAGATACTTTATCTTAAATAATAATTATCCTTCTGTGGACAAAATCTAGTAATTGTTTTCTCAGAACATGTACATATATTATGACGTGACGAATCCGTGTGTTCAGTTTTTGCCCCACTTGACATAATTAAACCAGCCGCTCGGTATTTGAGTTTATGGTATGTAATGCGTCCCATCTAAGCACAGACAGAAAATTGTCTATTGGCTTTACGAGTTGTCAGGTTCATTTCCAAAATTTCGAGAGCCGCGACAGGCAGATGTAGACACACTCTCTTCTGGGCCCCGTTAAGGGTAAATATTCAAACATTCTGATACCATAGATGTAAAATAACGCTACTAGCTGTGGATTGTTATTATAATTAGTTTTTTATCACATTTCCGTACGCAAAATGTGACAACCACTTGGCGACATGTTGCTCGCTGACAATTCCAACAAAATAATCGGAGGAATTCCCGAGATTTTGAAGGGTCCATGATGTCCAGAACCTTTCAATCCATACTTAAGAAACCGAATTTCATGTGGCGCCTTGGGACACGAATAAACTCAAAATTTATCGGACTGTCAAGTACCACTTAAACATTTCTCTATTTCTCTAGTTGTTTTGTGCAGCGTAATTACAGCAATCTGCGATGGAACTCTCCTTTTACTTTTAACAATGATATTAGAACAATCCTATAGAATGTTTTCTTGATTTTATAGTTTAAAATTTCAGTTTAATAGTATTTTTACAAGTAACCCTTGCCAGGCAATGCACTATGGTTATCAATAAATTTTTATTTTCCGTTAATTGTATGAAATCTTCAATGAAATGAAGGCCTTCAATGAAATCCCTATATTATAATTTCTTGTAAATCTTTAAGTTTCCCACAATTTTATCTTTATTTTGTGTAACCGAATTGATTCGAAATTATTTTATTGTATAATATGCAATCTGGTCTAATCTAACTTTGATTTTATAATTTTTCTAAATCTGTGAGAGATCAAATTTTCTATCAATTAATTAATTAAACATGTAAATTCTTGTCAACAGACAACTTGATTTTATCTTTAACAATATACCTCTACGTCCTATCTGGAATCCACAAAGCAATGTATCTTGTTTAGATTTCTAGCTAGTTAAACTAAATATGAATTTTATTTAATCAACGGACCCACATTCTCGTAGCAATACCGTCTGGCGGTCGGGGCATGATGTGCATGTAAGTCCGAGTAGCCTTTTATTGTAAACTAAATAGTATGTCGGCTAGCCAACATCATAATATAAAAATATTGTTAATTATTTTTCAATTTCTTTTGAGTATTTGTTAGACGTAGTACTGACTGTAGTTCTTTTAAGTACATGTTAAATGTAATTAAACGTGATACTGACCTTTCTTCAACGTCTTGTTGAATTCCAAGTGGTTGTCAAAGCACGTGTCCCCCTTCCCCTCGCACACCCCGCAGCGATCCTCCCTCGCGGTGGAGTTTTCCACACCATCGCAACCGTGTTCCTGGCACTTCCCCTTAAAATATAAAAAAGCCTTAAATTATTTTTCAAAACAATGGTTTACATATGAGAGTTCCACACAGTGACAAATGTACACATGGACAGCTGTACCAAAGTTTGAGACCAGCCCCTATTTCAGCTGCAGGGAGGGTTGTAGAATCGATCAACCATTGTCAGACGACTAAGTTTAGTGTACAGACCTTTGCTGTGGCAAGTCCAAAGGGGTGAAACTCTTAACCTTCCGTAATATGAAACAGTGAAGCCGACACATTCTTTAAAAATGAATAAAAATGTATACTTTAGAATAATTTCATTTCAAATATTCGGAATTTTAAATACGAGTGTATCACTAAACAGTTTTTGTGTTAAGCAACCTTATGGTGTTTTTTTTTTAATTATCCATTATTATTATTACACATATTACACATTTAATTCTTGCTTTCTTGTTATGCCATGCCTCTTTATTGAGAGGGGTGTGACCAAATCTATCCTAGTATTTAACTACTAGGCGTACACCGATGAAAAATCACGGGAATAGGATATATAAATATAACAGGAATATTATTTATTTATATATAATAAAAGAGCCTGTCAAACGCCGAACGCAGAAGGCGTAAATTAATAGTTTGCGTCTTAGCTATGCTCTGTTCTTACATTGTGTAGTATATAATATAATATATTTCTGACGCGCCATGGAGAACCGGTGGTGGCTACGTCGCCGTCGGTTAGTTAGTTAGTGCTGCGCGTCATTGTTTGAGTCTTTCTCCAGCCGTGTATTTAAGTTTTCTAGTAGTGGATTTCAAGAAGTTAAAAGTCACGATACAGACAGACAATGAAGTTATTATACATATTTTGATTAGATTAGATTAATGTCATCAATAATGTCGTACGAAGCCCATTGTTTCGTTGCGTTGGTGTTTATACCTGTAAACGAAACAATGTGCACCGTTTGCACAGCTTACACATACTAATTCGATTGTCTTTCTTTAAAGGAAAGACCCATATCTTACTGTTTATATTATTGAATTTGTTAGAAGGTACCCATTACCAATTCCTATCAGTTTTAGTTCAAGTACTAGTATAACTCAAATGACTGGTATTTATTATTTATAACCAAAATATAAAAAATTGAAAAAAGCATGAGTTTATAAATCTTCTAAGGCGCGTTGAGTGTGAAATTTTTGCATGCAACGAAATGCACACAGAAGTTTTCACACCATGAAGTTATTAATTTATTACCGCCATCTGGCGCGATCCTCCAGATGATTTTTAATATCGGTATATGCAAAGTTCGATGATATCATCGCTGCGCTGAATGACGTCCTTCTTGTTGCCGACGTAGAACAGAGATCCGTAATCTGCGGATATCTCTTTAGTTGTCAATTATTGCGGCTGGTTCATTATACGTTCAAATCCTCCTCACGTTCAAATAATTCTGCATTTCGTTGCACCTTGGCAGTTGTGCTATAAGATGTGAAGCGCCTTTTGTTTTATGTACGCCGAAGACGTATAACTTCTAACGCGCGAACATAAATACACAAACTCAATTGTTTTATTCACTGCACAATCTTAGTAGTTTAAATAATATAATTATTTTCTTGTAAAGTACGTGCCTCATTAAAAAATCCTATTTAAAGACATCCAAATCTTTGAAATTAAAAAAAAAAAAAAAGAATAATATTATAAAAATAAGCATACCACAGTAGGATAACGATAAGTTAATAAAATAAAACTTAAACAGAAAGAATAAGTAATAGCGGTATATGAATAATATATAATTTTAATCAAATAAAGTACACATTTTTTAATTAAGGTAATATAAAAATATAAAATACTATAAGGGTTTTTTAATGTGAGAAACAATACAATACAAGAGATTAAATAAATATCATGCAAAACCAATTAACAATTCAATTTACTCGGCGATTTACCATTCCTATAAAATTAATTGAAATGATGGCCTCAATACCTGACACAACCAAAGTAATAAACGACGATTTTGCCTTCAATTTAAACTATGTAATTTAAAATTTTTCTATAAAAAATATCAAAAATATGTGTGCGTGAATTTTTAAAATAATAAAAAACATCCGTAAGTGTTTTTCTAATGTCACTTGTGCTTACACTAATCTAATTTTAATTAAAAAATAGGTGGTCGCGTAATTAGGTATTTTCACTCGTTACCGGAAATGTTCCCCGTAGCAATTTAAGTCCGCCAGGTACTAAAAACAAAACGTAAAATGAAACAAATAGAAATTAAATGAAACGAAAATATTATGCGGGAAAATTTCCCTCTGGATCACGTGCTACCTCATACCATGTCATACTGCGAATACATTACCTTCGGGGCCACATCACAAGAGCGTTAAGGGCTTTATTCTTGTTCTTAGATAGCGAGTGTCCTTTTGAAAAAGAGGTCCTAGCGCCGTATTAAGTATGTCATTAAGGTGGAAAGCGGGGGCATGCACTGCATGCAAGCAAAAAACTGAGAATTGTCTTTGGTTGTTTATTTCTGAGCACTGTCGGGTAGGATTGCGCTGGGCTGTTAAATATTGTGTATATTTTTTAAATGCTTTTGGAGGAATCTTGTACATTAAACCCACTTTTTGAGCAACAATCGCTCTGAAATTTGACAGAGAGACATATTCCTAATGACAAAACAATAATTAATTAATTCTACAACATCACTTAAATTATTTATAAAAAAATGAGCGAGTTTTACAATAGTCGCATTTGATGTGTAACATTTGACATCTTAATTAAAAATATCAATTGAGCAGTAACAGAAATTAACATCAAAATTTTAAAAAGTATATATAAAAGTATATATAAATATTCCTATATCTATATATTAATTACCCTAACCAATGTCGTACGTTTCTGCATTTGGATGACGATTTTTATTTGTATACAATAATTTTGGCATGGTGCACATTGGGTTGTGTGGCGCGGCGGATAACACGTCTGACTGCGGATCGGAAGATGCCGGGTTCGAATCCTGGCAGGATCGACTTTTTTTTACGGTCGAGAATATTTTTTTTGTTGAAATTTTAATTACATTTTTGGTTTTGAACATTAATTTATTATATTATTTTTTACGTAACAAACCAAATTAAACAAAGATTATTTTTTTATAATGTTGTATAAAACTAATCAACATTGCGAGAAGAGAAGGGAGTAGGTACCTACCTATCGAACTATGGTTTATTCCGCTCTGACTTATTAATCGGTTAGAAATGTTGAATAAATAGTTTGTCTTAATTATAACTAAACTACCCGTAATTAAAAGTGGAAATTTACCAGATACAATTGACCGCGAAGCGGCTGATGTAGGCATAGATAAACAATTGTGTTTGCTGCACAGCAAACACATTTGGCCGCGAAGCGGCCACAATAGCAAAAATGGAAGTTTGCCAGATACAATAGGCCGCGAAGCGGCTGACGTAGGCATAGGTAAACAATTGTGTTTGCTGCACAGCAAACACAATTGGCCGCGCAGCGACTATCGCTGGCCGCGGAGCGGCCATCATTGGCCGCGAAGCGGCCACAATAGCCGCCCGCAGGGCCTAGCAGTAAGCAATCGGCGAAGCCGATTGCTTTCCTGCTAGCATTTATTAATTCGTACATACGAGTAATGAAAATGTATGTGCATTTATTTATTATTGAATTTTGCCGCACTAGGTAGGTACCGTATATCTCCATACGCATTTTGTTTAGAAATGTGTTTTATCAATTATATGTTTTTATTTATTTTCATAGATGGCGGTAGTGTGCCGCCATTCATACATTCATGAAAACTTTGAATAAATATTTAAAAATAATCACATAAATTACATAAAATTTGAGAATGTAAATTATTAAGGGTAGTTATTGTTTACATTATACCTACTGTAAAAAAATTAAGTATTTATTGAATACTTTCGAAGATATAAGCCAAAATAAATCAAAGTTACAACTTCCACATGCTTGACACCAGTCTTGCAACATATATACAAAATCATAAGCGTTGGCTGGTGTGTGCGTCTTCGCTGTGATGGCACTTGCTGGACATTGATTTGTTACTAAACGATGATTTCAAAAACTAACCTAACCTAACCTATTAATTATAATATCCGGTATATAATGTTGATATGCACAGAAGAAATGAAAAATGCAGTAAGAACCTTTTTCACGCAACAACTTAAATCTTAAATTAAGAGGTCAATCTCAATCCGGAAATAGACATATGTCATGATCTATCAAATTTAATTTTAATGGCAGTTCGGAAAGCAATATAATTTCACTAGTAAGATATCGGTGAAAATATTTTTTACTAATTTTTATTAATTTCTGTTGGTGAAAATCTGCCTGGGTATGATAAGAATGACCTTAAATATAATTTCACTAAAATGCTAGTGAAAATATAAACTCACTAGAAATACATATTCACTGTAACGTATACAGTGCAGAAATAATATTATTCGTTAGACTTTTGAAAAAACTAACCCATAAATTCTATTTTACTATACTATATATTATACTAAGTTTTTATTATACTCCCTTTCTCATTTGTATTGTTTTCAATTTGATATTCTATCAACCTGCTTTAAGTTTATGTGGAAAATGTATTCCATGTGTATTATTATCCTTAAAACTTATAGAATATCGAAAACGTAATAATTGGTATAGGGGTGCACGGCGTCGGAAAAACCGTCTGATCGGACCCATGGCTCGATTCAGACTAGTTGTAACAGGCTTTGCGCTTTCTCCACGCGCCGGGCTCTTTTCTCATTTGTATGGTTTCCAATTTGAAAAAACCGTTGAAATTTCGAAAAATCCAAAATTATTCTATAATTAAAAAACTTTAAACTAATATTTGTTATATCATTTTTATCGTCGCCGCGAGTCTGCCAGCAAAGTTTCAGCTCGATTGGACCACGGGAAAAGGGTGAAAAATCGACCAAAAATTTTTCGGCAGACAAGCAGACGCTACGAGTTAAATAAAAGAAAACGAGTAATAAAAAAGGTTAGTAAAAATTTAATACGCTTACCTCCAGACAGATGTGGTGCTCGTTTTCGTAGGAGCACGGCGTGCCGTCGGGAAGGTGCTCGCCACTCCTCACCACCTCTGCGGAGTCCCACAGGACGCAGCTGACGCGGCACAACAGGTCTTCTGCGAGTGTCAGGACATGCACGTTAATATTAATACCGTCACGAGAGTCTAAAAACAGTAGGAGCTGCACGCGGTCGAGGTCTTCGGAACATTCTAATAGAATTCACAAATAACTGAACTATTCTGGAAGCATAGAGAACGTCGGTTCTTAGAAATATGCATCGCCATCACACCGAGCACACAGTTGACGTTGTGGCATTTTTGCGAATACACAGATAACGTGAATCCCTTCGATTTACCATAAATAAGCGATAGACAAAAATATAGCGAAATAAAAACTATCTACCTACGTATTTGTGAAATAATCTCGAGTGATTAGAGAAATTATTGAATAGTCCTCCGATTAAATTCATGTCCAGTGACTTTGATGAATAAATAAAGCTTTAATTAACATAAATTATATAAGTCTCACGGAGACGGAGATATTTTATATGGATGTCTTTATAGGTGGACCGGGGGGATGTGACCTGTACGAGCTGGCTAAGGTGATCACTTTACACAATGCAATATTCACCAATTCCACCGTAAGAACATCCAATATCGAGCAGCTTGTCTTGTGGTTAGGATTCTCGCCTCGTGATGCCTATTTTCATAGCAAAAGAAAATTCTCCCTTATAATGAAATCATTGCATTGAAAATAGTGATGCAATGAATACTACTTTCACAAATACGAATACGAATACGAATTTTAAGCTTCTATATGGCGAATACAAATACGAATAATTCAACAAGGTAATAAATAATACATAACTGGTCTTCTTTTACTAAGAGAATAAGATTTAATAATTAAAATTTACAACCGGCAAATTTTTGTTCAAAAAGCACAACATTTCTTTTATCCGTTTGTACATGCCTAGCGGTCGAAAATAAATATCACTTTTTTCACGCTTATGAGAGGTCATGTTATTAGATTTAATTTGAAATTATTTTATAAGAGTTAACACTTTTATACAAAAGGAAATAAAATGGAACGAACAATACGTATTACAAAACAAAAACTATATTAAATGAGCACTCAACCTTATTAATAACCCAACGAAACTAGATGAAAGAACTCATGTAATGCTGTGAAACAAGTAAGTATTGACAACGTGAGAACTCATTAAATCCATTTATTCAATGTTTGGGGAATCCTCGATAATAAAGTGCCTATGTGTATTCGGATACACGGTGAATAGCCAAGCCAAACCGTAATTTGCATTTGCGTTCAGTTATAAATTTTTATTAATATTCGTTATGATATACGGCGAATACGAATTATAAGTACAAGAAAATTGCTTTGTGGGTAGGTACTCACTATAGCCTCCAATCCGAATATTCTAAACTCGAATATATTCGCCTGTTTTTAAGTATTCGTTATTCGAATACTTTAAAAAGTATTCGTTCATATGTAAATTATAAGATTTTTAATATTTTTCCAAACGAAACAAAGATTTACGAACCCTGAAAGTCATTTGCAAGGGGTTTTCAGTTTATACCGCTATGGGCTATATAATTCGGACGTCCTTTGCATTTGCCTTTTTTTTAAATCATGCTTATCTTTATAGTTTAATTACAATAAGCTCTTACGGTCACAGAGTCGGCTTGTTCATAAATACTTGATCCGACAAACAAATAGTTATACACAATATAATTTTCAAAAAAAACTTGCACGTAGGGTGTGAGATACGAAGTGATATTAACATGTCTATAATTTTGTCAGTTATCGAGGGAAAACTGAGTCGTCTGTATCTAATTTTTTATTGTTTTTATATATGTATATTTACAAAATTAATATATATACATATTTGTTTTTTTTTTTTTAATTATATTTCTAAATTCAACATTATTTTTCAATATTTTTTTGTAGTTTTTTTTTAACATATATTTTTAAAAATTAAAACAAATAAATTCTCTACAATATTATGTTTTTTTTTACATATATAGAATGTATTTATTTGTATTTATCATACAAAGTAAATTATTCCCTTCTTAAAAAATTTACGATTATATTCGAATGCTCGAATATATTATCATTAACTATTCGATATTCGATTAGTTGTAATCACGAATATTTGGAGGCTCCAGTACTCACCCTCGTCGGTGTCGTAGGGCAGCCAGTCCCGGGCGCGGCCCTTGGAGGGCAGCGCCGCGCAGCGCTCCGCCCTGGGGTCGGACGGGGGCGCCTGCCAGCAGCGGCGCGCCTGGCGGCACGCGCGCCTCTCCTCCGCGGGGCCCTCGCACTCCGCTCCGCCCCACTCCGGCCTGCAGCAGACAGGTACGGGGATATCGAATCACCAATATCCAAAAACACAATTACAATATTTTTTGAGTATATTCGTTTTTTCCAAGAACACCAATTCTTAGAAGGTATTATCACAGTATACCCAGAACAGTAGTTTATCTCCGGCCTGTCGGCGAGTTATTAGCCTACTAATGCGTTGACGCTAGGGTTGTCACTTTACTCGTAGCGTCTGAGATTCCGACGCATAAGGTAGACACGAAACCCGAAAATTTCTGTAATTAGTATACCTAGTTTCTGCACTTAAATTGCAAGAACGCTGATTAACATCAACTTTGAAAGACTTTTAAAAACTCACAGTCTTTGTGATAATCAACACACCTTTTTAGTAAAGCTCCACAAACATTAAAAAGGGCATTTTTTTCAGGAAGCGCATTTTTTTCTAAAGCGGCGGCTGCGAGCGTGAATGGCACCGAAGGCACGGCCCTTACTGCCGCCGCCTTGTGCCCCCATATGCTATGTCGATGTGTGCGTCACAGTGCGTGCGTACACGGCGCCGAGCACGCACGCACACATTCTAATGGGTAGCGGCCAGTTTGTATGAAGACGTATTACTGTTCTTAGTATACTGTGGTATTATCATCAATAAGATATATTACAGATGTCTCATAGAGATGAGGTTATTACCACAGCCAATGACAGGCCATAAGCTCAATACACACCTAAAGAAATCAATACTACACAGGAGCGTGCAGTGAATGTAGTATAATATATGCATTGAAATTAAATATTTATGTGACAGAATATTATGATATATCAAAATCGGAATTATTCCCATTCTAATAATTACGTTGCATGTCCGTCCGTCCGTCTGCCTATTCGTCTGTCTGTCTGTCCGTCCGTCCGTCGTAACTTCGTGTGACGTCCGTAACTTATCATCATCATCATCTTCTTCCCCTTGTCCTAGTAGGGTCGGGGCCCCAAAGACTCGACAAGTGCTTCCGTGATCCCCTGTCTTGCGCTGCTTCTGCTCGTGTCAACCAGTCCAGGCCCATTCTGTTTTCAAATATATTTTTTTTTGTCTCTCCCAGCTTAATCTGGGTCGACCCACCGGCCGTCTTCTCTTAACTTATATATTTTTTATATAAATAAATAAATACTTATTCCTTAGGAACCGAAACGTAAAAGTACCGTCATATTTGACGGGTATCAGCTTGTATGATAATAATAATGATAGGAATATTACGAGATATATCTTTTACTTAGATTATATTTCAAAATATATTGTCACGGGAGCGAATGGTAAATGAAATACTAGAAATAAATTATCGATTTTGAAATTATTTTTATAAATTTACAAAGTCACCGGATACATAATTTAATAGGAGCAACGTTCTTTAATTCCCACTATATTTCTTAATTCGCAATAGCAATCACTCTTGAACAACTTGTCTCTGATACACTGACACACAATGCTTGAATCGCTCAGGTTCTCACTAGAAAACTCCTCTCTTGCCGGTATTCAAGCTGATCTGTTCAACACTATTCACTATTGAACGTCTATTGTATATTTTTGTGTATAACCCCCGTATAACATTATTTTCAACGTTCAACATTATTTTACTGTCTGTTTTAGTGTGTTTTTTTATTATTTACAAATTTAAAATTATTAAAATTTTAATATGGGTTTCTTTCAAATTTAAATGCATGCTATAGACAAGATACATGCAGTGGGAAAATTGCAATATGACATTTACGTTAGCATATATTTTGAAAAAAAAATCTAAATAAAACAAATATTCCCTATCACAATTATCAAAGTATTAAAATTTTAGTATTAATAAGATTCTGTCAGAAAAATATTTAGTTAATATTTTCATTCAAAAATACTTGTTTTAAAAAAATCGTGCTTCAATGTTCTCACTGCACGCGCTGCTTAACCCTTATGTTACTACCCGGGCACCCGGGTATCCATTTCCGACTTCAAGTTAAAATAATTTTATTAATAAACCCTTGATGCTTTTGAACGCCCGGATCCCCATTATTTGAGGTATTTGAAAGGGATTTATGTATTGTTTGATATAATTTTATTTTTAAAAAGGTATTTTTTATGACCCTAAACTTGTCTAGTCCTCTGATTACTACCCGAGGTACCCGGGTACCCATACGGTATTGATATTCTCATTCAGTGATATACATAAATTTCATCATCAGATTTTGTTCGTATTGTAAAAATGAATCATGTTTGGTTTGTTTTTGAGTCCCAACGTCACATCACCATGATGCGCAGATGATAAAAGTATAACATTCTTATGGCGCAAAAGAATATTTTTCAACATAATCATTGGATCCAAATAACAATAAATGACTGAATCGAGTTTTTTTTTTCGCCAGAATATATTTTTAATTTCGTCTCAATGTGTCACGATTGCCATAATGCAAGATAAAATAATATGTTGTGCTAAAACACAACATATTTTTTCATGACTTCTTTTGGGAAGTTATGAAGGGGTGTCCAATGTAATATTACGTTCACAGCCTTTGAGCGGCCAATTCTTTCACCTTAGTGAGTTTCTTGTCCAGATGTTAATTTTCCAGTGTTTATTTAGCCAGTAAGAAGACTATAATTTTCTGCATCAAATATCCACCATACTTTTATCCCCTATTTGGCGGGCTTAGACGGAATGTATTGCATAAATGGTGTACATCGTCTGTAGCAAATCATTGTTCATTGATTGTAGCAGTTGGGTTGTAGATCTATACATGCTGAAAATTTTTGAATTCAGTATTAACCATACGTATTTCACGTATCGACGTAGCTCTACCTTCATTCAATCGGTGTTCTCTTATATTAGCATTATCGAAGCGAATAAATTCGACGCTCGATACTGGATATAAATTACATTTTAACAAATCAAAAATATAATCTGTATTTGGGTAATCGGCACCATATACTATCAGAATACCCATGAATGCATTCAACTCGGATGAAATAAAATCCTTCCAATGTGGTTTATTATAATCATGTTCGCTGTATTCATGATATATTCTCCTGACCTCTTTATTGGTGTGACTGACAATAGTATTTACGATTACTGGTGTAAAAACACATTTTAATGTAATACTAATAGATAATAATTTTCTTGATCTGTGTAGATCAATTCTTTGCCTAACGATATTATGCGACGCAGTTTTATAATGAAAAGGTGTATTTTTATGCCATATAATTTCATTGCTAGCCCGGAAATGATCTTGAGCAGATGTCGATGGTTCAATATTATCCTGTCTTATTTTTCGCGTGATGCAATATAGTCCATATCTTCGTCGTTTTCTTTATTCAAATATTCATTTTGATCAGTGCATTCTGAAATCCAGTCTTCGTTTTCGCTATTCAAAAAATCCTCTGTATCTAAGATCATATCGTTACACAGTAATTGGAGAAAACAATCTTTTTTCAAAAGCGCTCTTTAAAAAAATATAATATAATTAATTTATATTTTTGATTTCAATGAACGTGAAAATATTAATAAGAACACAATAAGATTATCTCACATATTACACGTTGTTATAATTTTTTCAGTTTTAGTGAATTTGAAAAAAGATGATGAAAACTTAAATGTAGTAAACATATAATAAATTTTAACTGTTATATAATATATAACATACATTAAATTATAACTGTTGTTAATATAAAATAAATAAATTGCACATGAGACATGTCCGCACTTTACTCAGAAAGCTAGAATTGAAGATATAAATGAAAAATTCAGTCAAAATGTACAAGTCAATGTCAAGCGAACTGATAAAAATCAGGTATAAAGGGATACAGATATCTTTATGAGAAGCGGTGACTTTCTAGGAAGTTATTTGATCATTATTTCAATATCAATTTGTGATATACAATACAAAATAATGCATGGGGGAACATCCATCCAAGTAGAGTACCCGGGTACCCTGGGTAGTAACTAGTGTAAAAAATTCCGGGTAGTAACATAACGGTTAATCGAAGACTTGATATAACCGTTTTATTGTTTGTTTTAAATGTATGTATTACCAACGTCTTTATTTATGTCTCTTGAATTTTAGTACAGTATTAAATTGAAGTACAGTAAAATTAGTATTAGTGTATATCAGTATCAGTATCATAAATAGGTGTATAGCCGGTTACAAAGTATATCATTATTTTGTTCACATATATTATATCAAAACATATACATTTTCAAAGGAATGTTCTTGAATTCAACTTGAAGAAAAATGTATCAAATATAAAGTATCACATTTCATTGTGAAACAAATTTAATCAAGTCACAAAAAAATTCATACGTATGGAAATAACGATGTACAAAATAATCATTGCAATTTAATAAAATTCATCACGTGGACTAAAATACCTACCTATTTTTATTATTATCTCACAAATTTTAATTAATTTCCATCCTACCCACCCACCCCCTTTCCCTTTCCCGCTCTCGGGAAATATTTAACTGTTAAACTTTTTACTTTCCTCTTCATTTCACTTATCTTTTACTTTTTTAATATTCATAAATTTCAATAATCCATGGTAATTTAGAGGAACCATGTAATTGACTTAAATTTTTGTACCCACTTTTCGTTTCCCAGATAAAATGAAAATAATAACTTTTCCGTCCATTACATGTATTTTTTTATCAATATATTAATTTTATTGTCCTGTTTTCGCAGTTTATTTTAACATTCTTATAAATCAAATGAATTTTCTCTTTTGAAAGTTCATCTTTACATAATTATTTTTTTATACAGGACATGAAAATTATTAATCAATTTAATTTTTAGGTTCATATATTGAATGGTTTTTAACTTAAAATTATCTACACGCGACGATTTGTTATACGCAATGTTTAATCTAATATATAAAAATAAAATAAAATAACAATACCCCTTTACATAGAATTCACAGGCTTAATTCATTTTATTATTGGTGAAAATTGCGTTGTTTATAATGATCACTTAAGCCACTTCATACAGATTGTAAGCCCTCGGTCGTCGTGTAAAGAAACTGTTAAGTTATATGAGATTTAAAATTATCGTGAAATGAAAGAGCATGTGGAATTTTAAGTCAACGAATTATATCACGTGACACGTGAAAATCCTCAATGTAAGCGAATCTGGCTAATTAGCTTTATAGTTAGCATGTATTATACGTTCGAACGAATATTACCAATGAATATTTAAATGTCGCTACTACATAAGACTGAGGCACGATAAAACATATCCTGGTTGACATTAACGATTAAATAAATCACTTTAGGTAGAAAAAAGAAAAAGCCTAGATTGGTATTGTAAAATTTGGTTTGAAACTTGACATGGAGATCTCATCGAGCGGACTGTGATGTTTGTGACTTGAAAGTATTAATAACGATATGTCATATCGCCTTACCTGTCATTTATGTTTTTTTTTAATTATCTATTTATTTTCTTCGCATTTTCAAAATATCATTAGATCCACAAAACGTCTTAAACGACGTTTGTCTGCAGGTTCGTTTTCACAAATAATGTTATAATGTTACTACATTTCATTTATTGTACAACCAGAAAAAAAAAACAATTTTAAGCCCATTTATATAAATTTTTATTTTTTAAATAAGCAAATTATTCGTGATCTGTGAGTAATTATAGACATCACATTAATTAATAAGTATCTTATATAGTTTGATATAAACCACTTTATGAGTTCTGTCACTGATTGTGGAGTCGTTATACCTGTAGTACAGGTGATTTGTAGTTTGTTCCAAGAGCATGGGAACTAAATATTCAAGTGTCCTCATTCCATATTTATTTGTTTTTCTTGGAACAATTAATGTCTGATTTCTAGCGCGTCTTGTATTTCTGCCATGAGCAACTACCTTTTTGTATATTTCTTTTATTAGCAGAAATAGAATTAA